>BDMV01000005.1:35118845-35198744 GCA_008326285.1 Oryza officinalis
CAATATGTTTGGGTTATCTGGTTTTGTGGTTAATTTAATCATCTTTCAAAGTGATATTAGAAGAAATAATGTGTTGATCGACCTAGTAACGTTTTTTTTACAGTAGGGAAAATATACTGTAGAAGACAAACGTACAGATTTTACTATAGCAGACAAGTCTAGAGGCCATAACTACACGCTCAGCCCAGACAAGTCTAGAGGCCATAACTACACGCTCACCCACATGCTAATTTCTGAAAGACGACAGTAAAAAAAATTATAACACGTTTCTAGCCCGGTTCTTGATCTTTTCTTTCATATTTATATTTTTATTTTCGGAATAGAGCCACCAAAGGAAAGAAGAAAAGGAAAAGCTAGGCAAGTCTCTTTATTCTCGTGATTTTTTTGCTTTCCACATGAGAACAGTGGTAGATGGAAGTTAATTGTCAAGTGCGACACGATTAGTCACACAAAGAAAAATCGAAAGTACTACGGCACATGATTTTCCACGGTTTCCTTAATTTACCCTTCTGTTCCAGCTTGAAAACAGTGGCAAGTCTAAACCCACAGAATACACTGGATTGCAAACAACCAAACGAGACCTGAAAACAAAGTCTGAATTCCACTGTGCCAAATTGCAGGGAATCCTATGTCAGTTTGGTCTGTGGTTGAATACTGGCAGCATCAGCATAAAACCAATTGAGTACAACAGCTTTCCGTCAGATAATCTAGTGCAAGACTGCAAACAGAATGGCATCCATACTAGTAGTAGTACTAGCAATGTAGGAGTACACCTGCTGACCTGCCATGGTCATGTAGCTACAAGCTGCTTTTTGTTCTTTTCTTCTGTTACAGTATGCTGTTTGGGGGTAGCTGAACTGCTGAAGGCTTGAAAGTAGCCTGCAGTACCAGTCACTGCATATTACAATAGTAATATGAATTTCTTGTTTTTTACCAATGCAGATGCATCCATCAGATCAACGAAGTGCATTGAGGGGAACAACAAAATATTGTACAAGCATGGGTACAGCGAAGGAGATATCAAGCAAGTGCACTGTGCACAGCAATTGGTGCAGCATTCACTTCGTGCTCCTCATCAGAGATACCAGGGAAGCTACTTACATGAGTAAGCCAATCAGCGGGGGCTCTGCCTATCTAAATTACCACCAAAATAATCATTAGAAAAGGAGAAGGTCTCTGCTTAGTGGGCCCAAGGGCCAGACTTACATGCGCAGATGAGTAAGGGCAACACCAGCTGCAAGTCTGCAACTTCACTCGTTGCCCAATTTTACAGATCCATCTTTTATAAGCCTTATGCTAAGGCTGTTGAAACGTCCTCTTGAATAATGCCGTGATGCCTTTCTCCAATCTGTGCCGGTCTTCATCATTGCTACGAATTCTTCGTAGCTAATTTTTCCATCCTGAATAAACGATCGAAATGTTTGGTAAGTAAAGGCATAAGATCTGGAGGTTGTATCATTGCTACCAGCATCAGTGAATCATCACCTTGTCAGTGTCAACCTCTTGCAATATGTCCTTCACCACTTCCATGATATCAGTTGCCCCATCCTCCACCAGAGCCTCCTGAAGCTCCTCGGGCTCGATATAGCCATTGCCATCCTTGTCGAAAAATAGGAAGGCCCGCCGGAGGTGCTCGTCATTTGCCATCCTTTGTAAGTGAAGTGAAACAGCCAAAAATTCACCATAATCTAGTGCTCCCCTACCATTTGTATCCACCTATTTTCCAACCACAAAAATATCAGTTATGCAAATCACCTATCTTTTTGTCTTATTAATACTCAAGGACATTACACTAATCAAACCATTGAGACCACCTAATTATCAAGTATTCAAGACTGACTCTCAAATTGCATACAATAGTTATACTATGGACCAAAAAGACAAAAAAATAGGAATGTTAATAGTAAATGTCTCAGCACGCTCAGTGATACATATAAACTTGTCAGGCTAATGAGAAGAATAGGCAGGTCGGTTGTACAAATGGAAGTAACAGTTTGATTATGCCCTTGATCCATTATTGCAAAAAGAAAAGGACAATAAAGGGAAATTTGGCCAGTGTTTTCCACCATCTGGTGTAAAAGGAACACTTTTACATTGCACCAGACATCAGAGTTAGAAAAAAACATGTGACACAGTATCAGCTATCACCAAAGATGGTGAAAATTTAATCTGATTGAACTATCTTTTGTGACTCAATTTTATTGAACTCCAACAAGCAAGAGAAATGCTTCCAGGTTACTTACAGCTTCAATAAGCATTTGCACTTCAGATTCTGCAAGATGGGAACCAAATTTTGCGATTCCACTCTTTAACTCTTCATAAGAGACTATACCATCATTATCCGTATCCATCACCTTGAACATGTCCTTTATGTCCTCAACCTCTTCGGCTGATAAGTGATCAGCAATAACCTGGTCAAGAATCAGTTCTGTTCAGTAAAATATACATGTTTGTTATACTTAGAAAAATATTATCAATTAGAGAAGGACTCAAACCCTTAGAGCTCTTCTTTTGAATCTGTTCATCCTTGAAAACTGTTTCAGCCTTGACTTTACAATATCTCCAAGTGGAACATTTGGAGCTTTCTTAGCATTTTGAAGCCAGGTATGCTCTGCGACAACAGAAGTGAAACAGCTATCTTGAGTACCAAGCCTGTATATCACTGTCTGATTCAGGGGCGGAGCCACCGCCCGGCTAGCCCAGGCGGCCGCCCGGGCTCGCCGGCGAAAACTTCACTAAATTTTAATATTGATGAGTAAATGAATGATGAAATTTCTATAGCAACTACTAGTGATATTGAAATTTGCCCAGGCTCAAAAATCTTTCCTGCTCCGCCACTGGTCTGAGTCTGATCAAAGAAAAAAGGAAAGACACGGTAAAACATGATTGCTTAATTGTCTACATTATTTAGCATGTGGACAGCATGACGAATTCCTTTGACGATTCATAGTTTGATAGGCATCCCATGATTGTACAAAATAACGCATAATCATGAAGAAGCAAAATAAAACAAACCTGTCTAATTCACTACACCATTTGGCATGCTTCAACTCAATAAGTTTAGAAGGCAATATAAGATATAATTAAAATTGCATCAGTTGCTGTCCATGGTTTTGGTAATAAATATGCTTCATTTTTACCTCTTTTGCTCAAATTTACATATCGTCCAAGTTGTTTCCATCAGGCACTTGCCAGTATGAACTATGGTTCATCCAGACCTCAAATTTACCTTGAATTTATAGCAACACTTAAACATCTCATACTATTCTCAACATTCATCAACAGCCAGTTTCTTACTGTTGATTTCCAAATCATGGTGATGCATAACTATACTTTACCGGATTCCAGAAGGTTGCCAGAATTCAATACTGGCACATTAAGAAAATGCAGGAAAGTCTAGCTAGATCATCAACTATTCGTAACAATTACTAGTGCAACCAATGCACCACATAGCCAAAAGGAAGTACATGTCATGCTTAGTTAACACTGTGCGAAAGCACTATGTGCCACTTACCAAGAACTTGCTTTGCTGTTAGCCTGAGTTTCGGGTCAGGCTGAAGCATCTGCCGAACTAGATCTTTAGCATTATCAGAAACATTGGGCCATGGTTCTCGCTTAAAATCTATATTTCCACGAAGTATAGCTTGTGCCACTCCTTGTTCAGTCTCTGCAATTTTGCTTGGTAAGAATTTGCAGAAGAGCAAAGCTAAATGATTTAAGGTTTTCACAAAGAAAAGGCAAAATACCAGCCCAAAAAGGAGGAACTCCACATAACAAAATATACAAGATGACACCAGCACTCCATATGTCTATTTCAGGCCCATAGTTTCTCTTCAGCACTTCAGGAGCCATGTAATATGGACTTCCCACAATTTCAGAAAATTTTTCACCTGAACAATCAATATAGTGGATCAGATTAAACATTTTATATATTTAAATATATAGCATACATGCATTTCATGGGGAAATGTCAAGAGGCGTCTCACAAAAAGCAGTTGGTCATTTAAAAAATCCAAACAATGCAATGATTCATTCTATAGTATGTATCAAAATAAGAAAAATTTCGCACCTATAGGCGGTCGTATCATATAGAGGCATTACTAACCCAACAGAATCCTATGAGAAGAAAACGAGAGTGCTTCTGAAAAAGGCTTGATCGCTATTTTCTTCTACCTAGTTAGTACTATGTTGCAGCATGCTACAACTAGTCTCAGTGTTGATGCCACATTAAAGCATTTATGACTCCAATAATCAACAGCAAACAAATCAACACAAATTTGAAGACTACTTTTTTTGGGCAAAAACTGTGAAATGCATCAAGGTTTAGCTATGGCAAGTTTTGTAGCTCCAGAATTTACATTGTTCGGTTGTTCCATGTTTTAATGTAAAATTCCAGTAGCCACTTATTTTTAAGGAACTTATCTACCTGGCCAAAACATGTTTTTCCCCCTACCAATAAGCAGGACCAGTATGGAAATGGATATGAGGTGAACAAATTAATTGCATGAATGCCACATGATATAAGAGTGAGGATGATTGTCATAACAGAACTCTATAAGATTCAGGCTGTTACAATGTGAAACATTCTGCAACAATCTGAGATTGCATAGAAGCAAACATAGAGCCACTGGAAATTTGTTGTCCAAGTAGTTAAATATTTACTAAATTTCAATCAAAGGACAAGAGGAATGGAATTGAAATGGAGGAATAGTGCCTATTGCGAAAAGTGCATAAACAAGCATAAAAAAGAATTGTAAAGCACTGCTTCAAGTCTCCTACAGCATATTCTTAGTGTTCTGGACTGGTTCGACAAGTGTATATTGTTATGTACATAAACGACCAAGATCATTGGTGCCAAATTAATTAGTTAATAAAAATAGAACTATAAGAAGAGTTGCTTCAATTGTTGTGCTGAAAGCCTGAATGTTATTACCCAAAACAACTAAACTGAAGTGGAATAAGGAATCACCATGCAATATTTGGTATAAGGGTAGCACCAGAACACTATATTTGGAAAGAGCTATGTCATGCCTGCTCCCACTGGTAGTTTCCCAAATTCCAAAAACAGCAACCACTCAACGACTCAACCTAGTTCCTAAGATTCCAGTATCTGAACTCAGAGCTCACTCTGCAGTGCATCTAGTTTGTTCCAAAAGTTTTTTTTTTGAACGACCTAGTTTGTTCCAAAAGTTAGAAGTCCTACCAAAAGAGAACAAGTTCTCGCCAGATTAGGCAAGCAAGAACATACTAGCCCTCAGCTACAGCAACGGCCACTAAGGAGTACAGTGAATTCCACCCAACCGGTTACCAACCCACCAATCCTGCGAAAACTCCCCCTGAAAAATCCAAAAGCGCGAAAAATGCAGTTCGTCCATATCGCGGACGGATCTCAGTGCCGGGGAGCTCACCAGGCTTGAAGAAGATGGAGAGGCCGAAGTCGATGGCCTTGAGGGGGGAATTCTCCTTCTTGTTGGCGAAGAGGAAGTTCTCGGGCTTGAGGTCCCGGTGGATCACGCCGTGGCGGTGGCAGAGCTGCACGACCTCGACGATGGTGCGCGTGACCGCCGCCGCCGCGCGCTCCGTGTAGTGTCCCCTCGCGACGATGCGGTCGAACAGCTCCCCTCCTTCGCACAGCTCCATGACGAGGTGCACGGCGCCGTCGTCCTCGCACGCCTCCCGCAGCGACACGATGCTGGCGCTCCTGGGAAGGTGACGCATGATGGCCACCTCCCGCCGCACGTCCTCCACGTCCACGGGCGTCCGCAGCTTCCGCTTCGAGATCGACTTGCACGCGAGGAGCTCCCGCGTGCCCCGGTCCATGCACAGGTACGTCACCCCGAACTCCCCGCGCCCGAGCTCCCTGTCCAGCGCGTACTTCTCGTCGATCCCGCCGCTCACCTCGCACCCCTCCTCCCCGAGCACCGACAGCCGCTTCTTCTCCCCTCCTCCTCCTCCTCCTCCGCCGTTCCGCGCTTGGTGCGGCTTCTTCTTCCCGCCGCCGCCGCCGCCGGAAGAGGCAGGGAAGTGAGACGTCTTCACATCCTCCCTCGCGGCGGCCGCCGGCGACCGGCAGCAATTCCCCATGGCCGCGCGAGATCAGGGGGACCGGTGGTAGGGGCACTAGGGTTTGTTCCGCATTGGGTTCTGTGCTAGTGGGGGAGGGAGAAGGAGGAGGAGTCGAGGAGGAGGGGGCTAGAGAGAGAAACTAGAGAGAGAGAGAGGAGTAGTAGAGCCGAGCAGAGCAGGGGCTACTACTACTTCCAGCGAGGAGGAGACCTGTGTCGGGTATAACGGTATGGAGGAGGCGCCGGGGACGTGTCCCGGGGGACGCGTAGCGGAGGGGCGAGGCACGGGGAACATTCCCACGTGGCGTTGCCATGGCCCCCGATGGGTCGCTGCCTTGTGGGGCCCAGGTTGCGCTGCGGCCTGCGGAGGAGTTCGAGGGTGGTGGGGCCCACGGTCGTCGGCGAGTTTTGACTGGCTCCGGAGACGACTACGGCCGTGGAGGTGGAGGTGGAGGCGGAGGTGGAGGTGAGGTGACAGAGGAATCGGATAATCTGGTGAAGGAAAAGACCGAGCGCATTAGCGACTGATGACGGTTGTTTAATGTTTATTTTAATCGCAAGATTCTTGCAGAATTTTTTTTGCGATTATTCTTGCAGAAATTGTTAGATATTCCTTCAATGGTGCAATGTGCAATTATGCATTCGGATCATCGTGCAAAGAAGTTTCAAATGCCGCTTTGGAGAAAAATACTTGTCTTACTGGTCTATCAGTAACCGACCGTGTTAGTAATCGTTACCGAGCTTTAATCCAAATTTCGAATTCGACAACTTGATAAACTTTGGATATAGCTAAAGCGTAGTTTTTCATAGTTTCAGCATATAAAATACATTTACATAATTAAGCACGATGTTATAAGAAAATATATGTTCTATACAGTATGAAAAATAAATACCAGATTATTTGGAGATTATTCTGGCCGGTATACCGGACAGTTTATCTGCAGACCTCAAGATTTCAGATAACTGATAAACAGTCAAGACATTCCGGTAAGACTAATCATAAAAAGAATAGCGGGAAGAAAACGAAGTGTTGATTTTGAATTTTGACGTTTATTGTGATAATCAAGAGACAGGTTTTTATAAATGGTTAAGAGAGAAATGCTTTGTCTTGTTGTGTTTACCCTGACATGAAAGCTGTTATGGGTGATAAGAAGGGCACGGACAGTGCAGCAAAAAGGAAGAGAAACGACCTCCTCTTTCATAGGAGTATATCTGAACACCACTTTTAGCAAAGTATTTTTCTCATAAGTCAAAAGAGACCATCAAAGCAAAGTGAGCGTAACTCAACTGGTTAGCTTTCTTGTGATGAAATCAGCTCACTCGAGTTTAAATCTTAAATTTGACACAAGTGCTCGTATTTACGACTAATTATTCTTTCAGTAATAGGCAACGTACCCTTCACCTACGGCTAATTATTCTTTTAGCGATAGACGACGTATCCGTCAATAGCGAGGCGTCCGTGGTGACTTCGTCAATCTCAAGATATGCCTTCGGTGATAGGCAACGTATCCGTCAATAACAAGGCGACCGTGATGACTTCGTCAATCTCAAGATATGTCAGTCCAATATTTCGGAGGTGATTATAGGGATAGGGTGTACGCGTGTGCGTTTATAAGGGTGAGTGTACATGAATTATGAGTTCAAGATATGCCTTCGATGGTAGGTGACGTACCCATCTACAGCGAGACGTCCATGGTAACTTCGTCAATTTCAAAATATGTCGGCCCAGTATTTCGGAAATGATCATAGAGATAGGATATACGTGTGTGCGTTCATATGAGTGAGTATGCATGTGTTATGAGTTTCAGTGGTAGGCGACGTACCCGTCAATGACGAGACGCTCATGATGATTTTGTCAATCTCAAGATATGTCGGTCCAGTATTCCGGAGGTGAACTAATTATTCTTTCAGTGGTAGGCGACATACCCGTCAACAGCGAGGCGTCCGTGGTGACTTCGTCAATCTTAAGATATGTCGATTCAGTATTTCGAAGATGATCATAGAGGTAGGGTATGCGTGTGTGCGTTCATAGGGGGTAAGTGTGCACGCGTTATGAGTTTCAGTGGTAGGCGACATACCCGTCAACAACGAGGTGCCCGTGGTGACTTCATCAATCTCAAGATATGCCAGCTCAGTATTTCAAAGGTGATTATAGGGGTAGGGTATGCGTGTGTGCATTCACGTGGTGACTTCGTTAATCTCAAGATATATGTTGGCTCAGTATTTCAGAGATGATCATAGGGGTAAGGTGTGCGTGTATGAGTTCACGTGGTGACTTCGTCAATCTCAAGATATGCCGGTCCAGTATTTCGAAGGTGATTAGAGGGATAGGGTGTACATATGTGCGTCCATAGAGATAAATGTGTACGCGTTATGAGTGCGCGTTTATAGTGTGCTAAAAAAAAGGCCACTGAATATATCATATTTAAACCGGACACGTCTGTGTACCTGGGATAGTAATATATCTCTAAATGCGCATTTATAATGATGATTGTGAAAAAAAAACCCACCAAGCTATCATTATCGGAAAATGCATATCTGCTTGGTATATTATTCGCCAAATCACAAGCCTGTTTTGTTTCCTTGGTTTGGCCTAACTACGAAAGGGCCACTTATTCCCTTTTGACCGATGAAACGTATCATGTAGCCTTGCGATTATATATGTCATTCCAAAGTGATTGCTCTTGTTGCTTGGAGTAAGACTGAAGAATCCTTTGGATATTCTTGCTGTCACCCTGCTCCAAGACAATGCAATTCAACTACTCCTAATAAACACTAAATTAAAATTTTGTTTTGGAAAGAACCATTTTTCGCAAGCTAAATTTATACCCATAAACTACGTGTAACTGTGTACATCCATGTTCGGACAATGAGGTCGAATTTTAATCTATTATTAGAACTGTCTTAGGGTGTGTCACGTGGATAACCACATAAATCATCGATCACTCACTCCAACTGGACAAGGGCTGACATAAATCAAAAAACGTAAGCACGGCAAGATAGGGGTGAAAACGGTCAAAAATGATCGAAATCAGTAATATTTGTTCGGAACAACGTTTAGTCGGTCGATAATTGATCATATTTATCATTTAATTTACTCGGTGTCGACATCAATATGATATAGAAAAAAAAATTAAATTTTTTTTTATGTATAGCCAAAAATGATAGCAATTAGAAACAATACTTCTAGTACGAAAACAACGTCCTAGTAAAAAACAACGCTCGAATGATCGGGAATTTTCACCACCATTTTCACCTAGCTCTTCCCAAGATTCCAAGACCAACGCCAGACTCTCTCTGCTCTGTGCCGTGGTCGTAGCCTTTTTGGCTTCACATATGCCATTATGTTCCCCCTTATTAAACGGCCGATTCCATGATTGTTAAACCAAAACGAAGCCCAAATATTCATATTCCATACACCCCTTTCAATGTTTTCTGAACCTGAATGAATTGTGATTTAACATTCGGCCGAGACGAACCTGAATTATGTCGATGGATCGCTATGACTTCTGTTTCAAATTGCATCAACCATGAACCGAAAGGGCCAGTTGGCCAGATTAGCGATTAAGCACGCCATTTAAGGCAGCTGAATGTCTTGATTAAAATTTGCGATGCCATAGATTTTCTCACTCTCGAAAAGCCATTGGTGCGCGTACCAAGCCCGGGGTTAAACAAAACGGGCCTTGCCGGCTCAGCCCAGCTTTACGCCTCCCTTTTCACGCCGGGGCGCCATCATGCGCCGGCCCGCGCACGGTGTTTTCCCCTTCCTTCCCTTGTGCCCCACTCCCGCCAAAAAGGAGGGCGCCCTCCTCCCAATCATTGGTGCCTTAATCTTAATCAAATCTCGTTGCAATAATAACTCCGTCTAACTACCGAACAACTGTTTGCTTAAGGACGCAGTCACGCGGGCAACCTGGCTCGCTAGCGCTAGCGCGCGTCCTACCACCACATGAGTACATGACCACATCGCACGCACGCATTCGCGCTTCGCGCTACGTCGTGCTCGTCAAAGCGGAGGGTACATATGTCCAGTTCCGGTTAGCTGGCAGTGGGGCTTATGCTGAGTTCTGAATTTCAACTCTAATTTTTTTGTTAGTTACTTTCCAAACTGATAAACTGATAAACGATGGGTTTTGAATAAAAAATTTCTATACATAAATATTTAAATCAAATAAATTCATTTTAAAAATTATAATATTTAATATTTAATTAATTATAGTATAATAAATCATTTTTTACTCTATGTTAATATTATAAGTCGTTTTAACTTTGGTCAAAATCAAACTGCTTCAAATTTGATCAAATTTATATACAAATATACTAATATCTACATCATCAAATTAGTTTTATTGAATTAAATATATTTTATAGCATATTTGTCTTGTATTAAATATATTATTTTTTTCTACAAATTTAGTTAATTTTAAAACAAATTGATTTTAACCAAAATCAAAACGACTACTAATCTAAAACGAAACGAAGAGAGTATTTCATTATGTGGAGTTTCAAACTGGCCGTCAGCACGTAATAGTAGGGAAGCCTAAAACCCGTCGCGTTGTCCATTGCTGTTGTTGATGTGGTGCCTTTAACATACCTAAAATTCTAAATTTCAACTTTTGCATTTAAAATATTAAAAATAATTTTTGTGATTTAGAAACACTAAAGTTTTCCAACGAAAACTCTCGGCGAGTCTATTAATACTAGTTTTGATATACAACTTCGTGATTAATTTAAAACTTTTTTTTCTTGATAGCTCAAAGAAAGAAAATAAAACATAGTGTGTGCATGTAATTGCATGATGTATTATTGAGATTTGAGTCCTTTTTCTTGTTTATGGATTTTACTAGCATTTCATATTAGGACTCATGAGCATTAACTTAAAAACTTGAAACAAATACTTAATGTATTTTTACAACGATGTCTATATATGAAATATATGAAGTTGAGTAAATAAAAGTATAAATCATGCCCAACAACATCATATTAGGTCAAGAATCATCTAAATATAATTTTACACTCATTTAATTATATTTTATAATAGGAAACATATATGTAAAGATAAGCTTAGTGAATATTTAAAAATAATTGGTGCAATATAAAATCATGGGGAAATTCATGTAGATACTATTCAATATATATATCTCACTGTAATTTTGGTATAATTTAATACATACATTGGATACCCCAAATAACTAGATCAAAGCAGTCAAACTATAGTTTAATTCTAAACCCTAATCGGCAAAATCAATACACATCTCATATGTGTATTCTATCACATAAAAATGTATAGAGGTTATAATTTATTCAAATACTACTCTATTTATCATGAATTAATATAATTTTTCCAGAATTTATTTTGTAGGTTTTGACCTTCTAAAAATTCAAATCAATTTCGGCTAAACTGATTTTCTCTATTTTCCTGAGAATAAAATATAGATTATTTTTGTGTGAAACCAAAGAAAATGGAATCTAGGTATTTTTATATACCTCCATAAAAGTCCACCTTATTTTATCATGCACAGAAACTAAGTTATAGAATTATAAAGAAGGAAGAAAGAAAGAAATAGGGAAAATATCAAAATCTATCCTAACCCCTGTGTTGACCAAATCTTCTACCCATCCCTCTCACTCTATCTCTATTTGCATCACCTTGGGACCCACATGACAGTGTCTTCGGCTTGATCCCAACCCTGTTCACCTCTCTCCCCATCTACTCCACTCAGAACACAGCCGAGAGAGAGAGAGATCGGGGGCGGTGGCATGGACGACGTGAGCAGCGAGCCTACTCGACGCGTGGGCTCGACGTGGCGACGCCGTGGTCCTCCTTTATCTACCCCGACAGCGTCGCATATCTCTTCTCTTCTCCTCAGTACCGATTAGACCGAGAGAGAGAAACCCTAGCCTCTCCACCGCTCTAAAAACTTGCCACCGGCCGTGAAGAAGACGACGCTCGCCGTCGCTGTCAGTCTGCCGCCATCTTCATCTTTTCCACGTTCCATACTCCTCCCTCCATGCCGATCATTTTATCTTTTGACACCGTTTCTTTTCGTACACCACAGCAATGGGAATGCCGCCATGTCGATGATGCTCAGGAGTATGCTCCGGACTGCGCCGCCAGTGACATCATCGATGCGCAAGGCGGAGGAGATCACCGCGAACCGAGTCCTCTCGCCACCAATACCGCCTCGAGGTCCTCTTCAAAACCCCTCAAGAAATTTCACGAATCGCGTACCAACGAGGGAGATCACGGTCGTCTTCCCCGACGTCGGTCATCATCGCCGCCATCAAGCCCCTTCGCTACCGGTGAGAAGTAATCCGATTGCTTTCGCATACACCATCCTCTTGCAGCTCATGACTCTGGGCATGCTTTGATTCGGTAGTTGGATGGCCGACTTGGCCTATCGACGTTGTCCCCGAGCTTTTTACCGCCGCCGCTAAGTATCTCGATCACCGCCGTGTCACCAAGGTTCTTCCGTCGTATCAACCCACTCGGTGAGTCTCCTAGTACCCGAGAGAACCACTTGCATGTATCAATTCGGTTGGATACCGTCCATGACCTATTTGGCACCTGCAGCCATGAAATCACTGCCGCTCACATTGCCACCGACGTCGATTTCCACCATCACCGGCGACAAGCTGACCATCGTCGGGTGCGCAATGATGTTGCGCATCTTTTCTCCTTTGGCCGCCTCGTCCATCTCACCGCCGTTCGCCGCCAACGCCATCCACCAGTCGCCTATGCCGCCCTCAACCTGCGCCAGCTGCTGCTGCCTTCTTTTCTCTCTACTGAGCCAGTGACAGGTGGGCCCCACTTTATCTAAGAGACCGAGACTTAATTAGTAAAGAAAACAAAACCCTCGGTATTAAATTGTAAATGTGTACCCTATGACATGTGGGGCCAAGGACCTATTGGTAATAATCCAGAAACTTGAGCACTCTTAATAAATTCTCATTCAGCACGTGTTTAAGGACTGCGGGTTGATTCCTAAGGAACCTAGGGGTCTTTTTGCATATTGACCAGAGACTGACCAGTGGACCCAAAGATTTTTATTTTGGAAAGTATTAAAGGAAATGAATAAATCTTTATCTTTTCAACTAAAAATTGTTCCAAACTTGTGAAATTCATATAAAATCAAATATAGCTCATTTTGGGGTGAAACCAACTCCAGTAGGTTCATAAAATTGTAAACTTTAATATTGTATAATAAAATCCTATTCTCACAGTAGGATATTTATTTTTAAATTTCAAATATGAAATAGTTAACCCAGAACTTGTAAAATTTGTAGAAAATTCATTTTTACTTCAAATGGAGTGAACCAAATTTCTGTAGAATCAGCAAAGTATGAACTTTAATTTAGTAAAATAAAATATGACACTTACTGTACAGGAAATGTAACTAAAATTGTAAGTAACATAAAAACACTTATTTAGTACCTAGGACTTATTTAATCTCTAGAAAATTACTAGTTAATCCCAAAATTATGAATCCACTACTGTTCACCTTAGAAGTGTGTACCATTTGATCTAGATAAAAGGAATTTGACAAAACTATCTCCTAAAACCAATTTAAACAAATAACTAATTCTCTTTTTGTTGAACTTGTAAAATTCATAACTTTCAAAATAACAATGATAAAATAGAATTTTCTTCACATAAAATCATTTTAAGGCATGACTAACCCACTGTGAAGAATTCATAGATTTTAGAGCATTTTAATTTTTCGCATTATTTGGATGTTTATTCGTTTTATACGTTATGGTTATTTAGATTCCGATGTTCCGGAGTACGTGGAGCAAGAACTTGATTTTGAGTGTGATTTCTCACAGCAGCAAGGCAAACATCTAAACATATAGAATCCCTATTTTGCTAAAATGATTTGATTGCAAAACGATATATATGCATGTGTTGATTTACTACAAAATTATTAGTATTAGTTAGATTTGGTTATACCTAATTGCTGCATATCCTTCCTTGGTTCGTGGTTATCATTTATCCTTGTAACCTTGGGATGGAAATACTTGGGAATGTTTTCTTGTTTTACCGATGCTTAGCCATGCTTAGGTCTAGTAGTGTTATAAATCGATGGATGGAGCCATCGATTAATTTATTCACTATTTACGATTTATGGGCATAAAATCTAACTACTTTCACTAAATGATTCATATGGAAAATATGCTTTAACTTGGACGAGTGATAGGGCGATGAAGGGATGGTGGTTTTCCCTGATGCAAGTAGCCTCGTCTGGGTTATTAAGGACCGAACATGTTGACATCTATTCAAGCACCTTACGTACTACCACATGCCGGGTATGGGACAGCTTGACTTAGTACTACGTCGCACTGTGATCATCTACGCTACGCTGGTCATTCGTGAGGATGCTGTTCCTTTGGAGTGCCTAGGTATACCTGGTTTTGGCAGGGGGTTTCTCCCGCGATGGTGAGCCTGCCTTAGCCACATCACACACGCACGTGGCTAAGTCGTCGGGGGCCTAGGCATGGTTTAGGTGGTTGGGGTGTGACTAGGAAAGGGCATGTTATGAACTTGTATCACTTGTGGGTCACACCTGTGTGCGTGTGAAGCATTTGATCCTTGTTCATTTCGTGTGAGTAAAGATGTACCCCTCTGATTAGAGTAAAACTATTCGAGTAGCCGTGTCCACGGTTACAGGACGATCGCTTGATGTGTTAGTCAGTCTATGTTAGCATCAAACCGGGTTAAATGGGTTGGTTAGTCTTGGATATGGAATGGTTATAATTGCAAGCTATGGTTGGACAATGGTAGTCCATGGATGATGATGAGAGCACGGGTTGTGCTTATCCATGGATGGTGATGAGAGCACGGGTTATGCTTACACATGGATGGTGATGAGAGCACGGGTTGTGCTTATTTGTGATTAAATTTTAGATTATGCTAAGTTAGAAATTCTATATTTGCAACTTGTTATTTGCTCAACTAAATTGGCTTTTATGCAAAACTTGAACCATTATATCATCTTTTAAGATAGAAGCTTGCATACTCCTTTGTTTTATGTATATATATTAATGAGTAAATCTTGCGAGTACATTCTTGTACTTAACCCGATGTCTGCAATTTTCAGAAGAGGATGCCAGTGTACTTGACTGTTCTTACTACCCTACCGAAGGCGGTGAGGGTAGTGAGTAACCTTTTTAGCTTGACTCTTGCCCGGTTGGTTGCCCTTTGGGTTGATTGGTAAATCACGGGCCTTATTTTTGCTTATGTGAATTTATGGAACTTCCGCTGCTATAGTTTGTGTTGTAAAATGGGTTGTTGAATCCCATTATGATATATGTATATTGCTGTCCTTTTTATCTACCTTTATGCATTTGTGATGTATATCAATTGCTTGCGATGAAAGTGCAAGGCTAGTCGCTTTTCCTGGGGAGTAGCTAAGCACGAGTATGAATTTTGAGCAATTGAGATGTTGTAGAGCTCTCGCAATTTGAGTCAAGTCTCCTGAGATGTGTAACACATCTGGTCGCCGCCTTCGTGTGGTTTGACGGGCATGTCTTAGGCTGAAGTTGACTGGCATGTGGAGTCCGAACAATATCTCATTTGCTCATTATTCGGCATTATGGATTTTATACCAAATGTTGTAAATTTTGTGATCATGGGCACATTGAGGTATGAGTGGCTATTTATGCGTGTATGGATCCCACTCATCCAAAATTATGTGGTGGTCACAAAATGCATTGGACGGTATAATTTCCGGGTGCCCACAGTGCCAGCATGTCGCCTTGTCAGACCATATAAGCCGAGACGACTAGACGAGTTGGAGTGCACAGTTCGGAGTTCGGACTTGTTAATGATTGCACGTTTCACTTTCACCTTATACCACCAAAGGTTTACTGCACGAGTTCGAGTGGTGAGCGCTTATGGCGTGTCGCTGGAAGAAGGAAAGATTTGAAGCTGTTCTCGTAGCATCATTCGGTAGAGAGAAGATTCTCTCTCAAAAGACGTAAGTAGAGGAAATTGCGCAGGAATCGCCTTTGGAGTAGAGCATTTTTTGCCGGCCTGTAGAGGTAGCGCGTAGTAGCTCCCATTCTCCCAAAGCTACATCGAACTTTTCAAGAAAAGCACCCAGTCATGTTGGAGAAGTCTTTGATTTTGATCACAATGGTAGTATGGAATTGTACTGATGCTGATTTCTACCAATTCAGGAATAAGTCTACTTGACCTCCCTCCTCTTTGACCCTTAGGTCGAATTGCATACCTCAACCGTAAAACCGGGTATAACACCTCCCTCAACTTCAAAAATCGATACAAATTGATTCCTTCGGCGATTTAGAAAGCAGTTTATGCTGACATTGTAGGCTGACGGTGTTCGACTCGCCGAGTCAGCAAAAAAACATTTTAAAAAATAGTGGGACCCATGTGTCATCCACCCCTCTCTCCATTCCATCACCTCCTCAGACTCCACCGACGCTCTTCTTCGTCCATGTCTCGTCCACCTCCGCTCGCGCGCTCCCGCTCTTCCTCTTCCTCGTGCTTCTCGCTAGCCTCACCTTTCATCCTCTACCATTCCGCACCCATTGCATGTGTGGCCTAGCTCCGCCTTGATTGCTTCCGCATCAACCCGTTCTTGTTCCCGGGCGTCGACCTTGAGGTTGCGGTATAGGAAGACGGTAACGCAAGGAGGAGAGGGGGGCAGTGGCGATGGCAATCGTTGTTGCGGGCGCTGTGTGTCGTCGTCCACTTCCGCTCGCCAAGTGTTTCCTCTGCCGCTGCGACAGACCCGTCCCCCTCCTTTGGCGGCAGCGGCGCCAGGGCAACACATTGAGGTGCAGACTGTGGTTGTGCGATGCATTGAGATTGAGAGGGGAGGAGTGGGTTTGACAAGTGGGCCTCATAGTTTTTTACCTTGTCACTTGAACATGCACCCACTTCTATTTTTAATTCATTTGATGACTAGGCTGCCACATTAGTGCAGGTGGACCAAGTCAACCTGCCACATCAGCATAAACCGTCGAAGGAGTTGATTTGCACCGGTTTTAAAAGTTGAGAAAGGTGTTATACCCGATCTTGTGGTTGAGGGATGCGATTCGACCAAGGGCAAGAAATGAGGTACTCAACATAGACTTATTCCACCAAATGGTCTGCAAATCGCAGAGGGCTAGAGCCCATATTTCCAATCTAACCCATGAGGCCTGCCCAACCACACCCTCTTGCAGAACACGGCGCGACCCAAAAAGAACGAGGTGGCCTTCATCGTAGCCCGACCACTACCAAAGATTCCCTTCCCGGCCTTGTTCTCGCTGTTCCTATAAACTCCCACTGACAACTGGGACCCGCATCTCCGCAGCCCACCTGTCATTGAAACAAGGGGAAGCTTCCTCGCCTCCTCGCCCCTCCCGCATCGTGTTCCCGTCCGCGTCGCCGGTCGCGGGTCGCCTTCTTCCGTTCCGCGTCCTCTCAAAAGGTTGGAGGAGAGGCGACGCGGAGTGCAGCAGTGGAGTAGTAGCCATGGACCGCGTGCAGCTCCTCCTCGTCGGCCTCCCCGCGCTCCTCTTCCTCTCCGACCTCTCCCACATCTTCGCGCCGCCGCCGCCGCATCTCCGGCACCCCCATCACCACCACCACCACCACCCCCACCCGCCGCACCACCATCCCCAACCGCCTCATCACCACCCTCACCCGCCGCATCACCCGCACCCGCCTCACCACCCGCATCCGCCGCACCACCACCCCCACCCTCACCCGCCGCACCATCACCCCCACCCCCACCCCGATCCCGCCGCGGAGGCCATTCAGGTGGGTCGTGAACCCTAGCCCGACTTTCTGTTGCTGTGATCTAAGCAGCGTGCTGATTTTTTTTTTGGTTTGGCGCGGTTGTAGCAGGCTAATGTGGATGGGGCTGGATACGGCACCACCGTCGAG
Organism: Oryza officinalis; assembly: GCA_008326285.1. Taxonomy (NCBI): domain Eukaryota; kingdom Viridiplantae; phylum Streptophyta; class Magnoliopsida; order Poales; family Poaceae; genus Oryza; species Oryza officinalis. The sequence continues at coordinate 35,136,807 of BDMV01000005.1, forward strand.
CTGCAATTCTGCGCCTCCTGCTCGTACAAGTGAGTTCGTCAGTCTAGTGTGTTCTGTGTTCCTGTGGTACTAGTGGTCGCAGTTGGTTGGTTCAATTATTTGCGTGCGGATTAAATGAGCATACTACTGTTGTAGCGAGCACCAAGCGGCTTAGTCGTGTGTTTGCCATAATTGATAATAATAATAATATTCAGTTCAATTTATACTGCACAAAACTATCTAAAAATTTTTACTCCGCACAAAGATTTGCGAGGTGTACTGCTTGGTACTCTCCAATGCTATGACCGATGACTATCATACGTCCTGTGTTCATATGTGCACTTATAACACTCCATGCTTGGTAGTTGTAAGCCTCACTACAGTTTGCTTCTTAAACTCACGATTACGTCTTAGCAGTAGCGGGGAACTTTGTAAGGGTTATGGGCTATGCGGTTATCATTAATATACAGTGTGAATGATCTGTTGGACATATTACAAAGAAAAATGTAAATGATAACAGTCATAGCAGACATATTTTGTGGGTCTCACTTTCTCATTTAGCTCTTTCTATTTGTGGGTTTCTCAACTCATTTGGCTCTTTCTATTTTTAGATGAGATAATTGGTGGTGATACATTGCATATATGTGCTGATCCATGCTTTCAGCTGCTTTGCACATATAAGCCTCTACATTGAGTTCAGAATTTCAGATGTTACATGCCAATTCTGAGTATGTCTGTTTCAGTTAGTATGAAATGCCAGTATTTGTGCATTCACTGAATATCACACTTTCCCTACTTCTAGTTTTGAGATCAGCTGGTTTTAGATTGGATTCATTGTGGAGGGATAGGTATTTGCAGATTTGATTTTTTATGCTTAACTTGCTGCGCTGATCTCTCTCTTTTTTTTTTGGTAAAACACATTTTGTTCCATGGAATGATAGACCTTCAAGATCCCCATGTCAGAATGGGTTATGCACCTGAGGAGGCTTATACATGCTAAACTCATTGATCTTATTTGTATCCTATCATAAATGTTTAGCCCATGCTGCTGGAAAGTTTTGTACTCAGACAAATACCAAAATTTTGCTCTACAATCATGCTATGACAAAGTAGTAGGACATTCCAAAAATGCTCAATAGGAAATAAAAGAACTCTTTGAACTATTTGTTTTCCTGTTAACCAGACAATTGAATTTTATGTGTGTGTTGTTATGTTGCAGGTTACAATGAAATATTGCAGTGCAATAAAATTGTTAGATATGGATATAGAACTCCTAAGCTGAAAGCATGAGTATTTACTCAATTTACTTTGTATTTACAACATAGAACATAACTAATTATTACAGCTGAAGTTAGATATGTGTATTTCTCAATCTGTGGACTTTGGTACTTGTTGTCTTACCTTGACTCCTTAAGTACTAATGGATTTTAGTTGAAATAGCAATTAAACTTGTGTGGCTAAATAGCGTTTCCTCTTCTTTCTAGTGTATAAAAATAGCTTTTGTCCACCCAAAAGACAATTCAATAAATTCTATGCTTCGCATCTGCAGGTTACGCTGACAGTTTGATTAACATTTTGTAGGGGAACTGCAATGACTATGAAGCGCATGCTGGAAACATCATTTCCAGGCATTCATGTTATCTTGCACAATTACCCTCCACCCTTCCCCAAACGTGTACTCGGCAAACTTGTGCCAATTCTTCAGGTTGGAGCCATTGCAACAATAATGGCTGGTGATCATATTTTCCCCAGACTTGGAATGGTTCCACCCGCGTGGTACTACTCACTGCGTACCAATAGATTTGGAACCATGGCAACAATCTGGCTATTTGGCAATTTTGCGCAATCTTTCCTACAAAGTTCTGGTGCCTTTGAAGTTTACTGCAATGGAGATTTGGTATGCTTTCTATATGTCATACTCCCCTGTTTTTCTTTTTATCCCCCAATTTTGGATCACGAGCTAATTATATTTCTAGGATTACACCAATTAAAAATTACTTTTACCTTGGTAAGCAAGTACAGAGATATGCGAATACTTTGTTCCATCATGTATGTTTTTCCCCATGGGTTTCTTTGTACCTTTCTACACAGAACTGCTACATGGAAAGTGGCTTTGATTTTCCATCGTGACTTGAGCAGTAAACATCCTTGCTTCTTCCTTAATGAAAATTGCTTCCACTTTTCAGGTTTTCTCGAAATTAGCTGAGCAGAGGTTCCCTAGTGAGTTTGAACTGCGGGATCTCATCAGCAGCAGATTACCAGATTCTCTGGTAGGGAAAAATGTGGGAAAAGCCTTGTCTTAGACGATGACATCAGAATATCACATGCCAATTCGACGTCTTGCTATCAAGGCACTATATTGTTTGCTGTTTGACGTCGAGCCGTTTGGAAGCTATGCAGCTTGTCTATGAACACTACCATCCGATTATATGGCTTGTAAAGGATAACCTAGAGTGAGATAGTGACTCAATTGTATGAACCTACTGTATTAGTTATTCCACTAAAAATTCGTCATTTCCTGTTTATTTTCTGAGAAGTTTGATAAAAGATTGAAGTACTCGTCACCTTTGGCGCGATTCATACTGTTTTATACTTGTATGCATTGTTTATTTCTGGGAGATTTCTATGCATGTTCAAGTTGGCATGAGACAGCGCTGGAACAGGACACCAGAATGCTGGACAGTGACAATCCTGTGCTATCCAGCTTCTGAATTTCTATCAGTGGATACCTTTGCTAAACGCATCTGCAAAACACCACTGCGCAGAAAGCAATCTGAAGCTGTATATGTTTAGCCATCAACCTGAACCTGTGTCACCTTATACATCAATTCAGACAATCAGACTTTGACACGGGTGGCTCTGGCTCCCCGCCTACCTGTTCGCCGACGGCCTCCGCCTCGCCATTGCTGAAGCCTTGATTGCCTGAAGTACTCGTCGTATTCAAGAGGCATCCTTGATACAACCTCCACAATCAAAGGCTCAAATCACGTGTCACCCTTGGTTAAGGGTATAAGGGGTTGTTTGTTTCACGTTCACATTTTTGTCATCACTTGTCAACTAAAGTTGCTACATTTTGCCAAAGGTGAGATGATCAAAATCTTAGCTACAACTTACTAGGGTGTATTTGGTTTCTAGTCATATTTTGTCATCATTTGTCAACAAATATTGTCATACTTGCTTAAGTTGAGACGATCAAATTTTTGACCATACTTTAGCAAGCCAAAGGGAATTTTGTCACACCTTTTGCGAATCAATGACATGTGGAACCCAATTTATAGGAAGAGAATTTTATTATAACTGTGGCTACAACCAAACAAGTATCAACGTGGACAAACCTGTCTAAACTTAGATGTGGCAAACTATGATAAAGTGTGGCTGACAATCAAACACTCTTTTGAGTCATTGACACGCATGACCCAATTTATTAAAAGAAAATCTTATCACAACTATGGCTATAACCAAATATCAATATCTGTTAAGTTGATTAAATTTGCCTCACCTTAAATATGATAAACTATGATAAAGCATTTGTAATCAAACATCCTCATGATTAACCCATAAATTTATTTATAAATCAATAAGTGGGTAACCCGTTTGCCGTGCCAAGCCGGTAAAGCGTCAAGCAGCGTGTCAAAGCTCGTTGGCGGTCGGCGCTGTCCTTTGGCGGGAAATTAGATGGCTAGTTGTGTCATTAGCGTGTTTAACAGGATTCCAAGGCAACTCAAACAGTCAAAAGCACGTTCAAGGTTCAAACTCACCTCGTGCCTCCTGGACATCTGTTGCCAATCCTCTGTGAACAAGGTCCATAGACCTCAAGTATTGAATATCGTCGTCTACGCGACCATTAGCCAAACTGTTTCGCTCAACATGTCCACGGTGTCTTTAGCTATGCCACGAGCTGTCAGACCTCCGCGAACCGAGTCCATGTGAACCGAAAACCCCAACTCGATCCATCTCCATCCCACCTCGACACTACCGCTCTCCCAAAACCCTCCTCTCCTCTGTACTCTCCTCGACTCCTCGCCGGCTTTGGGAAATGTCGCTGCTGCTCCGCCGCCTCGCCGGCGCCGTCGCGGGCCGCCCCCTCCGCTGCCCCTTCTCCACGGCCGCGTCGCGCCCTCCGTGGGGCATGATCCTAGCCGAGGCGGAGCTAGACAGGTCAGGGGCGCCGTCGCGGAGCGCGCGCGCGTCCTTGGACCTCGTCGAGCCCCCCGGCTCCTNCCCCCCCCGCCTCTCCGTCCCCGCCCACTTCATCAAGCCTGGCCCCCTCCCGGACCCCGAAGGGGACGCCGTGGGCCTCGTCGGCTGGGTCGTCGGCGGCAGCGGCGACGGGCTCCTCCTCCTCAAGTTCTACGACACCCGCTACCACGCCCCCGTCGTCGCCAACGTCCGCCTCGCCGTGGAGTTCCAGCTGTCCAGGACGACGAGCGAGGGCGTCCTCGATCCAGACGTCACGCACTTCGTCTGCAACCCGCTCAGCGGCCAGATTTACCGCCTCCCCGCTGCCGTCGAGACCACCAAGAACAGCACGGGGTGCGGCCTCCTCACCCGATCCGAGTGCTGGCACGGGCCGCCCGACAGGTACGTGGTCGCGGAGCTCATCAAGGGAGAGTCCGGGAGCAGCGTGTTGCGCCGGTTCATGTCCTCATCAAGGGAGAGTCCGGGAGCAGCGTGTTGCGCCGGTTCATGTCGGAGACCGAGGAGTGGGACGATCTGGCGACGGTGCGGTCCTCGGAGAGGGTGGTGGCCGGCAGGGCGATGCACCTGGACCACCAGGTGGTGGCCTTCGGCGGCCGTCTGTGGTGGGTGGACGTGAGCTGGGGCGCCCTCTCCGTCGACCCGTTCAGCGACCGGCCGGAGGAGCGCTTCGTCGAGTTGCCCAAGGGCAGCGTACTGCCGGACCTGACCGGAATTGGGGGGAGACGGATTCTTGGCTGGTATCGGCAGATGGGGGTCAGCGAGGGGAAGCTCCGCTACGTCGAGGTGTCCAATGCGGAGAAGCCGTTCGTGGTCAGCGCATTCTCGCTCGACGATGATGGCAGCTGCTGGACGCTGGAGCACAGGATGGAGATCACCCCAAGCTGGAAGGGTGAGCTCAAGGTGCCAGAGAGGCCGCAGATCGGCGCCATCGATCCTCTGAACGCCAACGTTGTGTACCTCATATTCTTCCACGAGGTTCTTGCCGTGGACATGGCCAAGGGCGAGGTGATTGGGAGGAGTACTCCTGAAGACGTCAACTCTTGTTACGTTGTGTCATGCATCCTCCCACCGTGGCTCGAATCATGTCAGATCCCCTCTGCAGGTATATCCTCGTATGTTCGATATATTTGAGTATTGAGGTACTATACTGCAATTGTAATTGTTAGACTGCACCGAGTATTGAAAGTGCACGAGTTCACTATGCTGCAATTATTGGATTGCACATACGGTTCTTTTGAAATCATGTGCTTGCAGATTTGGGCAATTTATGGACTTCTGTTGATAAATACCTGCTGTGTCCGTATTGTGGTTTCTCAAGGGAGTGCATCTGTTTGTCATCACTATAGAAAGAGTCTGGAGTTTTTCTGCTTCAAACTATAGTAGCATGTCTAATATTGGGATTAGATTTATGCAGAGTTTGCGAATTTCAAATTTTGCACAAGGTTTTCCTTGATTTCTATCTTCTCTAATAGTCTAATGCAGTACTATTCAAATGTTCCATTGAAGTGGTGCTGCGTAGATGCCCTCAAATTAAGTGGTGCACTGGTGCTATTGCTATGTTAAGCAGAGTCAATCGTCCCTGATAAGACTTACACTTATGTAGTAAATTGACTATAGCAGTGATAATCATGGACAGATATCAGCACCAGAACTTGGTATTGGCAGAAGAACCTCACATCCTTTTGTCATTGGAGTGGAATGTCTGTTATGTAACACCTATGTTGTTCATGTAGTTAATGCCCGTGTGTTTTGATGCAATGTTCATTGCCAATGTCTTTTGCAATTATTGGATACATACATCGTTCGTCACTATCATCTCTGTGCTACTATTGTTAAAGTTTTTGTATACATGGTTGCAGCAACCATTTCGAGCAAGAAGACTGATGTTGAAAGGAACACTTTGGCAGACACACTGGTTCGTGTGGATAGAGGCAGTTAAAAATGAACTGCATCAGTCGATTCATCTTTTGGTATTTTTCTCATCTAACTTGTGTTTGTGTACCCTTATTTTTATTATCCATTATTAGCCATATTTCATTGCTCCGTCCGGATTACTCATATATTATCTGTAGTCAATGCAATGGGTAATGGTTTACTTTTAAGAAACAATTCGCTCAGTCTGCTAATTATTACATCCTCAGTAGTCTCTCGTAGTTACCTAATACTCCCGGAGAACTGAATTTAGTTCTCCTAGCGTCATTTTTTTTTACTAGAGGGGGTACCTCAATGCTATTGATGTTTGTAATATGATATTGCTTGGTTGAATTCTTTGTTGTTCTTAAATGATAGTTGTTACATTTGTCCGCCTCCTAAAAATGGCGTTACCTTTTAAAGCTTATACTCAAATTGTGGTGGAGTACTTGCTCTGTTCATACATCTGAAGTGCCAAATGTTAGTGCTGCCGACTGCTGAGAATTGTCACTTCTCTAAAGGAGGGTCACTACTGTCAGAACCAGCAGACATGAACTATCTCTAACCTAAAGTTACTCAGCGTCTTAACCATGATTTCGCTTTCACTATCCTCCTGAAAATTCTATAACCCATTGATCAAGAGTAAACTAAAGCATGCTGCCTGCTCCTTTACTACTAGTAGTCACTATATGAGCAGGTTGTAATTTTTGCTTCAATCAACACTTAGACATGCAATGCCGCATCCTTGACTGATATAGAGTAGGAACAAAACCAAAAGGATGTTCTGGTTTGTGCGATAGGGAGACTGATGTTTACTCATTTGCTTTGTAGGTTCCTTGAGACTGACTGGAAGAGATGTTCCAGAGAAGTTGTTTTGATGGTAGCAGTTTTTCGTTTTGGGGGGATGCTGTGAGAAATTTGGGTTTTGATGCACATTTGGACTTTGCTGGTCCCAACCTTTTGAATTTCATTTTGGACAAACACTGGGGAATGTTAACATATTCTCGTATTCTCCTTTTCTTTCATACTTGTTGAATGGTTCGGTAGAATGAGTATCTCCAAGCAGCAGCTGGGCATGGTAGTCACAGAAACCCAATGTTGGTTTGCAGGAACGCTTATCTCTCATAACATATCTTCTTTTAAACTATCTTCGCTTGTAAGACGACATGTTTGATTGCCCCAACTTTGAGGGATACGTTTTTTGCATGATAATGTCATTAAGAAATAAGCATATTTGTTCTTGTCGAATGAACTTGTGCTACACTGCTACTGAGAATTACTACCGAAAATTTGACAAATTAGCCTTTCATAAAACTTATTAGACCGTGTCAAAAACTTATTTTAAAAATAAGCCGTGACCTCAACGTCATCAAGATTAGCGCTGAGATATAATGTCTCAGCGTCAACGTTTTTGGCACAGAGCTGACCATTTTTTATTATAAAATGAGCGATCAGACTTCAAAAGTGTCTTCAGAGGACATAGCCTGGTGGTGGAGCAATTTTGATCCCATTGTTAGGTCCCATGTTTGAATCCCACCAGCCCAAATAGTTTTTTTTAGTTTTTTTAATTTTATTCTCTCTTGACTTGCTCTACATGTTATGTTAGTTTTATTTTAAAATGTCATGTGTTTTTTAAAAAATTTAAAACTAGAACTTTTAAAAGAAATATCACATTTTTGTTTAAAATTATTTTTATTTAAAATAAATATCACATTCAGTACATATTTAAAAATAGAAGAATGGATTTTAAAAAACTTGAGTCTTTAAAAAGAAAATTTAAACAAGAAGTTGAGAACTAAGGGTAAGTGTTATTTTAAAATGTCACGTGTTTTATGTTTTGTTTAAATTAAAAAACACTTGAACTTTTAAAAGAAACATCACATTTTTTTTAAAAAAATATTTAAAGAAATATCATATTCAATACATATTTTAAAATAGAAGAATGGATTTAAAAATACTTGAGCTTTGAAATTTAAAATAGATTTACATCTAATCTAATACACGTCACTTTTTAAAAGATTAGAAGAGTAGGTAAGTAAGAAAGGTAAAAAGAAAAAACATTAGGTTGATGGGAATCGAACCAGGGACGGCCAGGATGAAACTGTTGACGAAAAATTCGTGCTCAGTCGATGGTGCCAGATCTGTGTTGGCGTGAACCAAACCGACGAACATACGAAGGCCTGTGAGATTTGCTTAGCTCCAACGCAGGTTCTAAAATTGATAAGATACGGGTGTGCCAGTCAGTTTGATATTGCAACTGACAAGATATATAAACAACAGATCAAATAGCCGATCGGCTGACAAGCCGATGGAGCAATGCCAGCCGATGCCGATACTAGCCGATGTCAATAGGGTTTTGAACAATCGGCTATATATCCAATATAGATTCTGACACTTGATGTAAATAACGATATAAAGACAATCGGCTGATGATAATGCAATAAAATAATAATATAATCCAATAGAAACCAATCGGCTAATAGTGTGTAACGCCCCGATTTTCGCCCCGTCGAAAAATCTATTTTATTTAAAAATCCTATTCTAAAAAAATTGGTTCTTTGAGTGTATTTAGGATTTTGTGCCAAAAATCTCAATTGATTCTTTCCCTTGTGAACCCAGAATCTTGATCATGATATCACCTTCCAAAATTAATTTCCATTATTCGAATTTTGCAGTTCGAATTTCCACTCCTGAACCTTTTCAAAAATTCGTACGGTTGAAATTTCAATTTCGGGATTTTAATCGTATCGTCAAATAATCTCCTTTCCATCCAGAGAGTCTAAAAATACTTATTTTTAGACATCGACCACCTGACCAATATTTCTTATACGTGTGCATATTAAAATCAATATTTCTGCGCACGTATCGACAGTCATTTCCTTCCCGTTCAAGTATTCCAAAATATTTTTGGAATTCTACCGCCCGGCGATTATCTGTCCTTTTTCCTGCACCCGGAGTTCTTTGCACTTTCATTAAGTCAGGCAAGTTAATTAGGTTCACCCAACACTTGTTCAAACACATTTCTTTGCCCCTATTCTTTTTCCTAATCTCCCTGCAAAACCAACGGTTAGGCACCGTCCTGCCAGTACACAGTGAGAGTTTGGCATCGTCTCCGTCTTCTCCGCTGGAGTTAGGCACCGCTCCGCGCCGCTCGCCGAGCAAGTCAGGCAACAACAGAGAGAGACTTCTCCATAGCAACCTCGTCAGTGCTCCTTGCCCAGTGCATCGTTGCACCAAGCCAAAGAAGCTTTGAGCCAAGCGTCCACACCGAAAGCAAACGCCGAGACCACGCCGTCCTCCACTGACCACCGTCCACCGTCCTCGCCCCTGTGTGGCCTTGCCATCGGCGTCAGCCGGACAGAGCAGTCGGCCCCGCTCGGCAAAGCAACCTTCGTCGTCATCCGCCGGCCGCGACGGCTATAAAAGCCGTCCTTCTCGCTCACTGTCGCCGTCACCACGATCGGCCGAGTCGGCGCCATCATTGGCCGGCCAGGCCAAGCCGTCGCCCTCCCCGCCGGCCTCCTGCCAGCCGGGCCGCTCCTGAGCCGGCGCCGCCTTTCCCGGCCGCAGCCGCGCCTGACGAGCCGCAGCCGCCGCGCCGCCTGCGAGCCGTCCCAGCCGCCCCGTGTGCCGCCTTGCGTGTCGGCCCGCACGCGCGCCGCGTGCTGCCGCCCTTGCCGCGCCACGCGCCAAGCCGCTCCGCCCGGCCGGCCGCATCCCCGGCCTGCGCCTCCCGGCCGTGCCACCGTGCCGCCCGCCGCGTGCCTGGCCGCGCCACCCACGCCAACCGCCATTCGACGCGCCGCGCCAGGCCGCCTCCCGGCCGCGCGCCGCACGCTGCCGCCCGTGCCGCGCCGCCACGCCCTCGCCCCATCGCCGGCCCCTCCTGCTCGGCGCTGTCTCCTCCCAGGAAGAACAGAGGAGGCAAGAAAGAGAAAAGAGAGAAAGGAAGGAGAGAGAAGAAAGAGATAAGAAGGAGAGAGAGGGAGAAGGGAAAAGAAGAAAAGAAAAAGAAGTGGGACCCGCCGGTGGCCCCCACTATCTTGACTCTCTCCCGCGGGCCTTGACCGAAGACTTCTAAGAAGTCTACATCACGTCCCTCTCGTTATCGGGCTAAGCCCATGAAAATCCCTACAAAGTCTACATCTTGTCCCTTCACTTCATTGGGCCAACCGGCCTTGCAACCTATCCACAAGTCCATCTTTCATCCCTTTTGCTCCTCGGGCCGAGCCCAAGAATGGACCCCTAAAAGTCCATGTTACATCCTTCGAGCCAAAACCCATCCACTAGCCCCCTTCTCCATAAAAGTTCAGTTTGCATCCCTCTACACCTCAAACTAATCCCTAGAAGTCTATATTGAATCCCTCCTGCATCTCTGGGCTAAAGCCCAAGCCTTCCCAAAATAAAGTCCATGATTCCTCCCTCTTAACATCACAGCCAAGGAATATTCTTGGAATATTCTTGGAATATTCCTTTTCAATTTAATAAATCCTCGTTCCACATTTCAGAAAATCCATTGATCTTCCAAAATTCATATCTCCCCAACCGTAAGTCCGTTTGACTCCGTTCAACTTCCATAATTTCTCTAAAAATGTGATCTATCCAATGGCACAATTAGTTTATAATAGTTATTATCTGCTTTATAGGGTTTTGGATGTTTTTCTCTTTTCGATCGCGTAGTGGACGTTTCGGAGTTGCACCGGATGTGGATTTTCTCGAAGATTTGAAGACCAACAATAAGGCAAGCCACTCTTCGATCATATTACTCCTAGTTTATAAAATGTGTTGATTGCAGATTTGCATGTTTAGCGTACAGAATTATTTTGATCGGCCATCGGTCTACGAGCACACGACCGACGGACCAACCTATGTAGTTGCATTATTTTCCGTAGGAACTAGGTAAACTTAACCCTTGTCGCTCCACCACAGTAGTACCTCGATACTTGCGCTCTCTGAGCGTAGGTATCCTTTTTGCACCATTTGTTTATGTCAGGTTTATATATGGTTATCGATGTGAAAAACTTGGGTTGTGAAAGGTTTATAAAACCCGACTCGGGGAGTCGGTGACTTTGAAAATAAAAAGGTTTTATGGGAGAAAACTTGCGGTGCAAATCCTCTCCTGTGTGGTTTGGTTTCGTAGTCGCGCATAAGGACCGATTCCTTTGGGTTTTATATCCGAGCATCTCACAGTACGACCACATGGGTAGAATGGGATGCCCCTAGATGAGTAACTAGCTAAAACATTGATGTCTAGCATGTTAGCAGGTGAGTAGCACCAGTATGGTGGAGTTTACGGCAATCTCCTGCAGTGGGGATGTGTCGGGGGTCCATACGGTGGGGCCTGAGTAGATGAGGGCTTGAAACTTGGCCTGATGCTTGGTGGAGAGATTCCACCCATCTGTGGGACACGGGACATTTATGATTTGGTTAGGGAAAGGCTTTGTCACGAACTTCCGGTACCGGCTAGTATCGGTGTAAGCTTTGTGTCTTGTGGGAAAAGCGTACAGTCTCTGTAGAGGTTTGGTTGAACTGTTCGAACAGCCGTGCCCACGGTCAAGGGCAAATGTGAGGTGATTCCCATAGCGTAGATTTGCTTTTGAAACTTATTTAATAAATTGGTTCGTGGGATGGGAACCGTTACCAGAGTCCTTCTTTGTGACGGACGGCCAGCCTTTGTGGTTGGGAACAGGTCTGTGTGACCTGGGGTGTCGTTGGCACCATAGGGCCGAGAGGTCCGGTTTAGGGGCCGAGGTGGCCGAGTTTGGGTCGGCAGGTCGAGAGGACCGGACCCGGAGTTGTTAACCTTGAGACTTGGTTAACGGATGATTGATGGAGAGAATGTTGGTGTATGTTTTGGGAAAGTGAAAAGAAACTAATAAAGGAGAAAGTGGTATGAACGCCACAATTTGACTTTTCAGTTCGGGTTGTTGCAAAGCAACTCGTGGACGGATTGAGGTGAGACGCCTCCTTCCGAAGGAAAAATTGTGTTTTGAAAACCTACACTTAGACCTTTAAAAGAAAAGTGTGTTTAAAAGGTTTTGCTAAACAAACTTAGCCCTTTTGTGAAGCTTGCATGTACACATTTCCTAGTGGCTTGCTGAGTACGAAAGTACTCAATCCCCCATTGTTGTTGTTTTTCTCCTCTTGGCTTAAGTTCAGGAAGAAGATGAAGGTTGGAGTTTCGTCCCTAAACCCAAACCACTGCCGGTGGTTTTGGTGTCCTAGCTTCGCTAAGTTTCGCTGCTACTGACTCTGATTGGTGGTTGCAACTCAGGGATTACCCGAAGCTGCAACGTAAAGGTATATTGTATTTATTTCAATCTTGCATTGATTCATCATGTTACCGCGGGTACCAGCATCGTTATCCTGGGACTGGTACCTGTTTTGCGGTTCCGTGGGAAAGCGGTTCGCCGTTCTCCTACGGCACGCCCTTCTCGGTGCCATTTGTATAGTGGCGCAGGGGCGGGGTGTGACATAGTGATATGATAGAATAAGCGCTGATCCGAAGGTTAAAGTATACATCGGTTGGAGGTCCGATGTCATTAAATTCAAACGATTAGATAATCAATGAAACTTTTGTTGTCATTAGCTAAAGCCAACTTGTATGTAATCCTTGTGAGCCGATGCAACATCCAAATAACTCATCGGCTGAAACCCCGATGAAACCCTTATTGGCAATCAAAAAGTAGGCTATAGATTATGGTTCTAAGCATGACTAGGGTTGATGTAACGCAAAGTATAAAAAGAAACATAATATCTAGACAATCAGGCCGTCCACTGATTTTCAGCGTGATAGATACCTTAGCTAATCTAGATCGACAAAACAATTTAGTCGATACTGGCAAAACCCTATAAAAGATCTGACCGATACAAGTAAATTAAATAATCGACTTAGATTAACTAAGATATATGATAAATAGGTAGGCAAATATATCAACCGAACCAAAGCGATCCAAGAAGTCAAAGCGATGCAGTATTGAACAACACCAATATAGCCGATACAATTGCCAGGGCTGATGGAACGTATGACTTACCCTTTCACCGGAGATTAAAAACCGATGCAGCCCAGCGTCAGGTGCCAAGTTCCGTCGATTGATAAATAAAAACCTCGGGAAAGAGGGTGGCGATGCACCAAGAGTAGTTGTATTGATCGAGAGATAGATTATATAGACCCCGGGTGTACATATTTATACCCAAGAGAAGACGTAAACTTTTCTAAAGATAAAACAAAAGATACAAGTCCTATTCGGACTCTAAACAATCTTTCTTAAAAGTAAAAGAAAACTAACTGACTCTGCCTAATTAATAGATAACTTGCCATGCTGCATCCTCCTTAAACTCGGTCTCTTATGGATAAGGTTTCTTTAATTGATTAATTTTCTTAACCGAATCCATCAAGAATCTAACTGCTGGCAACTTGATATGTCCATCAGCTAATTCCAAGACTCTGAAGCCGATACGATTCCTAAGCCGATGATGACTTCGGGGCTTACCAAATTTTGGCGTTAACAAAACAAAACTACTACTCCACCACAACCACGCTCTTTTGGTTACAAACGGGGGATTGCACATCTTTTTATACAGTAAAGACCTCAGCGTCAAGGACAGTAACGCTGAGCTCTGATGACATGACCATTTCACGCCACCTCGGACAATATCTCGGCGCCAACGTTTGTGGTGCTGAGACATTATATCTTTTGGCGCTGAGACATTATATCTCAGCACCAATCTCAATGGCGCTTAACTAATGGCTTATTTTTGAAAGAAGTTTTTGACACGATTCATTTTTCAAATAAGTTCTCTAAAAGGATCAAATTGTCAAATTTATGGGCATTACTAGGGTACGTTTGTTTCCTGTGTTCTCTCTCTCGGCAACTCATTTATGGGCTTTATCTCCTAAGCGGGCCAATCAAAATGGGCCATCAGTACAACTTTTTGGCTGGAAACTAGACGTGGTATCGGAGCGGCACAAGGGGAGTGGATCACGGAAAGGGAAGTCCTGCGTTCTGTCACAGTAGCACAGGTTTCTCCGTGGTTCCGTCTCAGTGGACCATAGACACTGACATGTAGGTCCCTGAGCATGTGCTCAGGAGAGGAATCGGTTGACCAGGTGTACGCTGCTCTTTAGCTCTGTGGCACAGTGACGCCACCTCAGAGCTGCATGAACCAAGTCCACGACCACCTCCCAAGCGACAGGAAAAGCAGCAGCCTTCTTCTTCCTCGATTCCGTCACGCCCCCCTCCTCCTCCTCGCCGCCCAGCGGCGGCCGCCCCTTCTCCTCGTCGCCGCACGGCACCGCTCCCCCGTCGCAACTGGATCTGCGCTGCCCACAATCGGTCGCCGATGCCCATCTACGCGCTGGCGCGCCGGCGTCGGCCGCAGGCTTGCGGTGCTCCGCCACGCGCCGTCGTCACGCAGGTTCAGCCTCGGACACCCCACACGCTATACTCCTCGAACATTGGGTTAGTTGCTTGCTTACTTGGGGTTTCTATGTTGAGACTAGAGGGTAGAGGGAAAACCCGCTTTCATGGCGATTAGGATTCCTTCTTCATATGAAATCCAAAGCAGAACGCCTGCCCGGGAGGGAAGACGAAGTCGTCGATGCCTGTTGATGATCCCATTGCACCAGTCGGCGAGATGAAGAAGAAGTCTTGACGCTGGCCCCTACCTGGCGCGCCAACTGTCGAAACCTAATTTCGGCAATAAGAAACTGGGGGTAGCAGTCAAGCGCCTAATACGATGGGTTATAGGACAAAGAAGATTTAGACAGGTTCAGGTCTTCCCTAAGGAAGTAATACTCTACTCCTGTTTCGGTGGATTGATTCCGTCGAGTGATTTATTGATCTCTTGATCGAGATGTATGAAGGAAAACCTAGCTCTGGCTATTGTCTCCTATCTGAAAAACTCCTATCAAGCATATCCCTCACGGGTCGTCCTACCCCCCTTATATAGGTTTAGAGGGTAGGCTCACAAGTCGGAGTCCTAATCTCATACGATATCAAACTCCACAACAATCCCGACTGAGACTATGAGCCATACCTTATTACAAAAGGTAATGTAACACTCAAGTCCTAGTCGGTTACATAATCATAACATATAACCTATCCCCTACATCCAGTCAGATAAGCTAGCCGTGTGGACATGTGGTACCCATAATCTCCACAGTAGCCCCTGAGACCTTCACAGTCGACAAGATAATATTGCCTCAGACAAACTAACACACAGCCGAATTCTTCCAAAGCCAAGTGCCTCCATTGCCGAGTGCTTTCATCATCTCTGCCCAGGTCTCCCGAGTGCTCAATTACCCAATAATAAGGCTGTGAAGGGCTGAAATACATCAAAAAATAATCAAAAATTTAAGCTTAGGTGCATCGACTAGATGCACCTAATTAGGTGTAGCCCCCGACTATGTGTTTAGTTAAACAAACTAAACATATAGTCAAAAACTATAATAATCATACTCTCCCGAGTAAAATAAATGTCTAGCCAAAGCCAAATCAATCATAAAAAATCATATAACACATAACCAAAGCTTAGTGTATAATGGTCCCGAGTCCTGGCAAGCTCACGCCATCCGAGTCATTCTGCCCGAGTCATCTCAAAGCAACCAACTCTTTGATAAACCAAACAGCTTTAGCAACTTATGAAAAAATTACTAAAATAATCATAAAAAACTTTACTGTTTGCCACCTTCCAAAGTGCATCGCATCAACTCCGAAAAGTTGTATGACCGCTATATGAAAGGATTTTGAAGGTATTGGGCAAATTACACGCGCATATTGCCAGAGCAAATTTGCTTAAGTCCCAAAGGACACATGCAAAGCCTCACCAAAATTTATGGGCTGTAAGCTTCTCATGGGCCTCGGCCCAAAATGAGAAAACCTACCGATACCCTAAAAACCATCATCGTCTTCCTCGCCGCTTCATCTGCCCAAATTTTCCCTTTTCGCGCTCCTGTTCACCAGCGCATCCGAAGAAACCTAGGGCTCAAACTCATCCAAATCAATCCATCCAAAAGCTCGAGACTCCATCAAAATCCATCGCGCGCACCTCAATCCTAACATTCCCTCCGAAAAACCTCCAATCCCACCATCACATCCACTCCTCCACAACCAGCATCCATGGCGGAAGAGAGAGAAACCCCCTTCAACCAATGGGCGACCTCCGATGTGAAGGAATCCACGCTGACGGAGATGGTGAAAGACAGAGTTCTCCCAGCGAAGGAAATCATCGGTTGGCGGCCGGCGTGCGGGGAGGAATTCCCGACTCCCAACACCGGTGAGATCGTCGTCTTTACGCATTTCTTTTACTGCGGATTCGGTCTTCCTACCTCCGATTTCTTCCGTGGCCTTCTGGAATATTATGACCTCCAAATCTACCACTTGAACCCCAATTCGATTCTGCACATCGCCATCTTCATCCATGTGTGCGAAGCTTTCTTGGGGATTCATCCTCACTTCAATCTGTTCCGGCGAATGTTCTCCATCAAAGCCCACCCGACTAAGGATAACCCCTGCGTCGTCGGTGGTGCCGGATTCCAACTCCGCGGAACCCTCCGCAGAGACTACTTTCCTCTCCCACTGAAATCTTCCAACAAAGGTTGGCATGCAAACTGGTTCTATATCTCAAACCCAGCCCCCAGCCTGCCCGACTTCGTCGGTCTTTCACCGATCCAGCGAGCAAACTGAAACTCCATGCCCTAAGGCGACGACTGGATCACTGCCAACAACCTTCTGGCAAAAATCTTGGAGATGAAGAATAAGGGCTTGCAAGGAGAGCAAATCACTCGGCACTTCATCAAGTCCCGACTGGCGCCAATCAAGCTGAGAGCCAAACCAGCATTTGAGTACGAAGGTCAGAGTGACCCCAACCGGGAGGACAAGACATCCCTGGAATTCCAAGTGCTATGCTCTCGGATGTACAAGGTCTTCTCTTCCGGGATCGCCATCGACTACAGTCACAAGCTGCCAGTTCCTCCATTCTGTCTTTTCCGGCCACCTCCAGCGGTAAATAATCTCCCTGCTCAATCTATTTTTCAGTTATGCCTAAGTCTGTAATTTCTCTGAATAAATTCTTGTTTGCAGGCAAACGCCGTAATCATTTCTCGGCCATTCAAAGTCCACCATGACTATGTGCCTGCCCAGCCGGCCGTCAAGAAACCGACTGGAGGCCCAAAGATCAAGCCCCAAAACAAGGGTAAAAGGGCTGCAGCTGCTGTTGAAGAACCTAGCAAACATGCTGGCAAGCAGCGAAAATTGATCATGGATGACTCGGACGGCGATGCTGAGGAAATCGCAGTTCCTACCGCTACCAGAAGCTCTCCAAGGCTGGCCACTAGATCTGTTCCGAAGATCAGGCTATCTAGCAGGTATTTCTCGGACAACCGAATCACTTTAATCTTTAAAAGTCTTCTGAAACTTAGTTGTGATCAATATCCTCTCTTGCAGGAAACCTCAGTATATAGATCCTACTGGGCAAACAGAACAATCGGCAGAACAAGGAACTCAAAACCCCGTTCCTGAAAAACCTGCTCCGGCCCAAGAGCCCCCGACTGCCAGCCAAGCCATGCCGACCGGAGACCAGTCGGAGTCAACCATCCAAGCAGTCACCGAAGAGCCCCCAGCTGAGAAACAGCCAGAGACAGAAACACAAGTGTTGCCGACTGAAGAAATTCTGGTTGAAACCCGACGCCAAGAATAGAAGAAACCGTCAAGGGTCAATCATCTGGGGATGCCGATGCCGAAGAAAACCAAGCTCCTGTTGAACCTGGTAAGTTCCAAAACCCCTCTAGAATATTGATTCAAACATATTTTTTCTGTTGCCTTTGTTCATCGTCCTTGAGTCCAACAGGCGAAGAAGAGGTTCCCCGACTGAAACCAGTCGAAGACTTGGTGCCCCCAATAAAAATCGAGTGGGAAGATGCAGAAGGCAAGAGACAGGGCATCGTGCTCAATAAGCAAAAGGAGCTCGAAGAAAGAAATGCTCTTGTTGCCAACCTCCAGGAAACCACTCGAATGATGAATGTAAGTGAAAACTTATCTGTACCTTGCCTATACAAGTTGTTGCATTTTGACTAACTTGGCATTTGTATGTAGAGAATATACCGTCAGTCCTTGGCCAAGTCAGAAGCCCTGGAAAAACTGGTGCCTCATATCAATTCCTTGGAGAATATCCAGCAGAGTCTCAAGCAAACCAAGGAAGAGGCCGCAGCCCAAGAGATTGTGCTCCGAACTGAGATCATGAAGCTTCGCGATGCAAATCGAGAACTGCGCAGCTCTGTCGGGAGTAAGAAAGAAAACAACTCTCCTATTTGTATTTCACTCGATCTACTTTGTAACCTCATGTCCTTGGTGTTGTAGATAATATGTCAGAGATTGAGGCCTTGAAGGCTCAGCTGAAGAAGGCAGAAACAGATAACGCCAAGCTGGAGTCTGACAAAAACAAGGCTCTCGAAGAGATAGAAGGTAACTCTTGAAACTTGTCCTCCTTAATTGTAGATGTTCCCAATGTCTTATATAATCTGGGTCATATCGAACTTGTAGCTAATAAGATTAAATCCCATGCTCAATTTGAAGTCTTCGCTGAGAAAGTCCGACGAGCTGAGAAGGTCCGGGACGACATCGCCAATGCCGCTACGCCAATTCTGACTGCTATTTATGAGAGCGGTGTCCGAGTGACATAGACACAGTCGAGATCTTCGACAAGCTGAGGAAAGCTCCAGAAAAATATATAGATAATATCACTGATGCTGCTGTCATGAGAGCGAGCCAAACCTTAGCGATGATCAAGTCCTTGTATCCCCGAGTGGATATAAATTCTGTTGCGGATGGCTTTGTAGACGGCACATCAGAGGAACAAGCTCTGGAGTTAATCAGCGAAGTACAAGATTCGGCGAAGAAAATTGCAGCAGACGTAGTTGAAAACTTTCAATCTTGAACTGCTGGATGTAGATACTTTGTAATGTTGATCTTGTAAATATTTAACTTATTTATGCTCATGCGTTAATCTGAGTCTTCGCATCTAAATTTCTTAAAAATTTTGCCCAACCGTTACCAAGCCTAGACTTGATTAAGTCATTGAAAATTTTCAGTCCTGTTCTGCTTGACTCAGATTAAAACACTAACAATGATAAACTAAATAGAAACAAGTCGTGATTTGATCAAAGCATCATACTTTATTGATATCAATATGTAGCCCCCAACTGACGACTTAAGAAGACAACTTACTTGAAGTCGGCAGTCGAGAAGATTGTGATACAAAAACTTATGAATAATATCGACGAAGGTGCTCAATGTTCCACGAATTCTCCACCATGGTTCCATCTTCTCGCTTCAAACGATATGCTCCAGGCCGAGTGACTTCGGCAATTATATAGGGTCCTTCCCATAGCGGAGATAACTTGTGTCGATCCTTTGTTGTTTGAATTTTCCGTAGAACCATATCGCCAACAATAAAAGCTCGTGACCGAACGTTTCGATTGTGATATCGTCGAAGTCCTTGAAGATACCGAGCCGACTGAATCAATGCTGCCTCGCGAACTTCTTCCAGTCGGGTTAAGTCATCAACTCGGTCTTGATCATAGCGCTCGTCATTGAAACTTTGAACTCATAGAGATTTGAACTCCATCTCACTCGGCAACATGGCTTCGGCCCCGTAAACCAAGTAAAAAGGAGATTGGCCGGTGGCCCGACTGGGCGTAGTCCGTAACGACCATAGTACTGAGGGTAACTCTTGCACCCATTTTCCAGCGTAAGGGCTCAGTCGGTCGAACACTCGGGCCTTGATTCCTTGGAGCACCATGCCGTTGGCGCGTTCAACTTGTCCATTGCTTCTAGGATGTGCAACTGATGCATAGCAAATCTTGATTTCGAAATCTTCACAAAATTCCCTGAAAATGCCTCCAGTGAATTGAGTCCCATTATCGGTTATAATCCTGTTAGGCACACCAAATCGATGCATAATATTTAAGATGAAGTCTCGTGCTTTGTCTGCGGTAATTGTAGCAACCGACTTGGCCTCGATCCACTTGGAAAACTTGTCAATTGCAACGAATAAGTGTGTAAATCCTCCTGGAGCCTTCTTAAAGGGACCCACCATATCCAAGCCCCATACCGCGAACGGCCATGACAATGGGATTGTTTGTAATTCTTGAGCCGGGACATGAATCTGCCGAGCAAAGAACTGACATCCTTCGCACGTGCGGACCACCTTGTCTGCGTCGGAGACTGCCGTAAGCCAGAAAAAACCTTGCCTGTAAGCTTTACCGACCAGAGTGCGTGCTGCGGCATGACTGCCGCAGATTCCCGAGTGGATATCCTATAGAAGTTGTCGCCCCTCCTCAGGTGTAACACATTGTAGTAAAACTCCAGAAGGGCTGGGCTCCTCTTGTATAACTCAGAATCAACCATGACATAACCCTGACTGCGACGTTTGATGCATTCGGCTTCACCTCGGTCTTCGGGTAACTCCTGCCGAGTTAAGAAATTAATGAATATTGTTCTCCAGTCGGCGTGAAGTGTGGCAACTTGATCTGTTGCTTGCTCGTTGATAGTTGACTCCTTGACAGTCGGCTCATAGAGATGTTCAACGAAAACGTCGCTCGGGGCAGCTACCCGCCTTGATCTGAAGCTAGCTAACTCATCAGCGGCTTCGTTGTTGTGTCTCAAAACGTGAGATAACTCCAATCCGTCAAACTTGTCTTCTAGCTTACGTACTTCTTGTCGATAGGCTGCCATGTTGTCGTCTAGGCAAGACCAATCCTTCATCACTTGATTTACCACCAACTGGGAATCTCCTCGTACAATCAATCGGCGTATGCCGAGTGAAACAGCAAGTCGCAGTCCGTGAAGTCGAGCCTCGTATTCAGCCACATTGTGTGAAGCAGGAAAATGTATATGAAGAACATACCGTAGCCTCTCCCCAGTCGGGGAAATCAAGACAACTCTAGCTCCCAAGCCAGTGACTCGTTTAGATCCGTCAAAATGCATGGTCCAATATTGCAACTCCTCTCTAGGCACATCTTCTTGTCGCTCAGTCCACTCGGCCACAAAATCAGCCAGGATCTGAGACTTTACAGATGTTCTGGGTTTGAAAGAAATATCCAGTGGCATCAACTCCAGGGCCCACTTCGCAATGCGCCCGGTAACCTCCCGATTATGGATGACATCGCCGAGTGGAAAAGACGTGACGACGGTGACCGAGTGACTTTGAAAATAATGGGCTAATTTCCTGACGGTAATTAAAACTCCATATAGCAATTTTTGTACCTGGGGGTAACATGTCTTGGATCCGGCCAGCACCTCGCTAACGAAGTAAATCGGCCTTTGTACTTTTTGAGCCCGTCCTTCCTCCTCACGTTCGACAACCAAAACCGTGTTGACCACTTGGAAAGTCGCGGATACATAAAGCATCAAGGGTTCCTGAGGATAAGGTGATGCTAGCACGGGTGGCATTGTAAGGAAATCTTTGAAGTCTTCGAAAGCTTTCTAGGCCTCCGGAGTCCATTGAAATCCGTCTGTCTTCTTGAGCAACTTGAAAAAGGGCATACCTCGCTCTCCAAGTCTGGAAACAAAGCGGCTCAACGCTGCCATGCAACCAGTAAGCTTCTGGACGTCTTTTTGTGTACTCGGCGGCTTCATGTTCCGGATAGCGTTGATTTTTTCAGGGTTGACTTCGATGCCACGATGAGATACCATAAAGCCGAGTAACTTGCCTGATGGCACGCCGAAAGTACACTTCTCCGGATTCAACTTCATCCTGAAGGCTCGAATGTTTGCAAAAGTTTCTTCCAAGTCAGCGATGAGATCTTGTTTCTGCTTGGTCTTGATAACAACGTCATCAACATAAGCTTCCACATTCCTCCCGAGTTAGGTCTGAAGGCATCTTTGAATCATGCGCTGATAAGTCGCTCCGGCGTTCTTGAGCCCAAAAGGCATCGTGATGTAGCAATAAGCTCCGAACGGGGTGATGAATGATGTCTTCAGGCAGTCGGACTCCTTCAGGCTGATTTGGTGATAGCCCGAGTAACAGTCCAAGAAACTCAGAAGTTCGCAACTGGCTGTTGAGTCGACGACTTGATCAATACGGGGCAGACCAAAAGGATCCTTGGGGCAAGACTTGTTGAGGTCGGAGTAGTCTATGCACATACGCCACTGCCCTGTGTTCTTACGAACTAGGACCGGGTTGGCTAACCAGTCGGGGTGGTAGACCTCTTTGATGAATCCAGCGGCCAGGAGCTTGGCGAGTTCCTCCTTGATAGCATCTCTTCGATCTTGGGCGAATCGGCGGAGTCATTGTTTGATAGGTTTCGCATCCTCTTTAACATTCAATGAGTGCTCAATCACCTCTCTAGGAATACCAGGCATATCAGACGGTCTCCAAGCAAATATATCTTTATTAGATTGAAGAAAGGTGATGAGCGCGCTTTCCTATTTGGGGTCTAACTCGGCGCCTATTACAGCATCAGAAGGGTCAAGGGGAATCTTTTTGGTCTTGGCGTCGCCGTCTCCCGACTTAGGAATCTTCTTTGAAGGAATCTCTGCATCTCCTGATGTCGACGCAGCCAATCGGACTTCACGTTGGCCAATCAACCTCTCACGAGTTTGGGCCATGTTGCAGCTTTCCTTGTCGCAGGTGAAGGCTTGCTTGATGTCGTTGCGCAAGGAGATGACTCCATTGGGACCGGACATCTTCATCATGAGATAGGTATAATGGGGAATTGCCATGAACTTGACGAGCGCAGGTCTTCCAATGATTGCGTGGTAAGCCGCCTCAAAATCGGCTACCTCGAAGCTGATGTTTTCTGTGCGCAAGTTGTCCCGAGTGCCGAAGGTAACCGGAAGAGTGATTTGTCCGAGTGGTGTAGAAGATAGCCCTGGGATTACTCCATGAAAGGGTGCTGAACTTGGCTTCAATTCTGACCTCGGGATCTGCATCTCGTCCAAAGTCTTGGCAAAGAGGATGTTGAGGGCGCTGCCACCGTCAATGAGTACGCGCTTGAGCTTGACATTGCGAACCACCGGGTCTAGTACCAGGGGATACCGCCCCGGGTGAACCACTCGGTCAGGATGATCCGAGCGGTTGAACGTGATAGCCACCTCCGACCATCGTAAGTAATGTGGGACATCTGGTTATATGGCGTTGATCTCCCTGTCAGTCAGCTTTTGCTTCCTCTTCGACTCGTAGGCAAGCGGGCCTCCATAAATATGATTTAACTCGGTCCTGTGGTCTTGAAAAGGTTTTGAGCCTCCGGCTTGGTCATCTTTCTTGGTTCCTGAGGGGCCGGCTCCATCGGACGGCTTCTGGTGTGTTTGAGTCACGTATTGCTCGGCAAACTATTTGTAAATGAAGCAATCTTTTGCTGCATGCTTGTGATTGGGGTGATGAGTGCATTGGGCGTTCATAATTTTGTCATAGGCGGTGACTCGGGGACGTTGTTGCTGGTAGTTTGAAGTTGCAGCGACCAAATCCTCGGGCTTACGCTTGCGATCTTTTTGGCTGTTATTGCCGTTGCCGTTGTCCTTCTTAGGGCGCCAATTACTCCCAGATTGCTTGTCAAGCCCCGACTGCCGTGAAGCCTTGATCGCATCATCTGATTTGGCGTAGTTGTTGACCGTCTCAAATATTTGCTTGACCATTCTTGGGGGCTTACGCCCGAACTTGCCGATCAGCAGCTCGTCACGGACTCCCTTCTGGAACGCGGCTATGATGACGTCATCGGTGATGTCGGGGATCTTGTTTCTCTTCTCCGAAAAGCGCCGGATGTAGTCCTTCAGCGACTCATCGGGCTTCTGGATAATGTTGTAAAGGTCGAAGTGTGTCCCAGGCCTGTTGAAAGTGCCTTGGAAGTTGGCGATGAAGTGGTCCCGAAGCTCGCTCCATGAATCAATCGAACCTCTTGGTAAGCTTGTGAGCCAGTTTCTGGCTGAGTCGGCGAGAGCGACGGGCAAATAGTTTGCCATAGCCTTGCTGTCTCCTCCTGCTGCGCGGATGGTGAGGGTGTAGACGGTTAACCATGACTCGGGATCAGTTTTGCCGTCGTACTTATCAATCCCTGTGGGCTTGAATCCACTCGGCCAATCCACTCGACGCAGGTTCCGAGTGAACGCGGGTACTCCATCGTCGTAGTTGTCGGGTGAACTCCTTCGTTCTCCGTGGTGAACCTTGTTGCGCTCACGGTGACGCTGGTCAAGGATCTCGCGTAGGTCATTCGGCGCGGGTCTTCGTGAGCCACTCGGGTAGTTGGAATTACTTCCATATCGAATCCGATCGTGGATAGGTGGGCGGCCTTGAGCTCTCTCGTGAGAGTCGGCCGATTGGTCTAGACGTCTCCAAGTTTGTCGATGACGAGGGGCATTGGATCTAACAGGTGTCTTGCTAAGCTCCGGCCTCCGGTAATCTTTGGATTGCAACGGCGGTAATCGGCTGCCCTCGGGTGTCTCGGCAATGGACTCGGTAGCTCTGCGGGTTGAGCCTGCTGGAGCGCCGGTAGCCGCTGCCGCGACGATGGTCTTGACTCTGTCCAAGATTGGAGTGATGTTGGCGGGTGCTCGATCGATGACCGTGTCAATGAGGGTGAGAGCGGCGACCGCGTTTTGTTGAGGCGTGAGAAAGATGTTGGTGTTGTCGACCCGAGTTTGGAGTATGGCTTCGTGAGCTGAGCGCCCAGCGGCCCTCAGATCTCGTTTCCTCTTGTTAGCATCTTCTCTTCGTTTGAGCTCCTCCTCCTTGTGCCTGTTTTGGTCTTCTATGCGCTTGCGTTCTTCCTCACGACGCTTGCGCTCCTCTTCGAATCTGGCTCGTTCCTCTTCTGCTGCTCTGCGGGCCGTGGCTGAATCGGTCTCTTCCACTTCGGCCATGAGGATGTTGAAGAATTGCGGGACGTAGTCGTTGTCGAAGTCGGAGTCGACAAGCTCGTCTGTGGAGATGTCGTAGAGGTCGTCGAAGTCGGAAGAGCTGAGGTAGTCGGCGAGCTCGGTAGATGAACATGATCCGAGTGACTGAAGAATGACAGCGATCTCCCGACTACTCGAGTCGCTGCACGTCGAAGATGAAGAAGATTCTCCCGTGAAGATTGATCTTAGATTAGTAGATAAGAGATTAGAACAGATCTCAGCGTCGTTCGGTAACCCGAACGGCGCCGAGTGGTTTCCCTCTCCCGACTGGTTCGCATCCGAGTCAAGGAGAGAGAGCTTGCCGAATTTGTCGGTGAAGAAGTTGAGGCTGCCAAAGCAGAACGCCTGCCCGGGAGGGAAGACGAAGTCGTCGATGCCTGTTGAAGATCCCATTGCACCAGTTGGCGAGATGAAGAAGAAGTCTTGATGCTGGCCCCTACCTGGCGCGCCAACTGTCGAAACCTAATTTCGGCAATAAGAAACTGGGGGTAGCAGTCAAGCGCCTAATACGATGGGTTATAGGACAAAGAAGATTTAGACAGGTTCAGGTCTTCCCTAAGGAAGTAATACTCTACTCCTGTTTCGGTGGATTGATTCCGCCGAGTGATTTATTGATCTCTTGATCGAGATGTATGAAGGAAAACCTAGCTCTGGCTATTGTCTCCTATCTGAAAAACTCCTATCAAGCATATCCCTCACGGGTCGTCCTACCCCCCTTATATAGGTTTAGAGGGTAGGCTCACAAGTCGGAGTCCTAATCTCATACGATATCAAACTCCACAACAATCCCGACTGAGACTATGAGCCATACCTTATTACAAAAGGTAATGTAACACTCAAGTCCTAGTCGGTTACATAATCATAACACATAACCTATCCCCTACATCCAGTCGGATAAGCTAGCTGTGTGGACATGTGGTACCCATAATCTCCACACAGCCTGCAGAAGTGAAGAGTTGCTGGGAGATTCTCAGCCTCTCAGCCGACGGTGGATGGGGTGGCGTCGGACATCGGGGTATCGGGGGGCGGGGGCTGGAACGGAGGCTGCAGCTCGTGCGGGGGTGGAGAGGGAGGCGCGGCCAACGCATCGGCGTCGGCGTCAGCCATGGGATTAGAAGGGATCAGGGATCCGGAATTTGGAGGGTTTGTGTGCGATTTTGGGGGTTGGGGAATTGGGGGTTTTGCTGCTGCTGCAGTCTCTCTCTCTGCTCTAACCTTGCATCCTCCTGGAGGAGGGAGGGGGAGTGAGGCGGTTTGGGTTTGGTTTGCGAAATCGCGAGTGGGAGCCAATGCCGAGTTGGGAGTCGGACTTGGGAGAAGTGGAGAACGTGGTGGTGGTGCACTGGTGCTCCGGTGCTCCGGTGCTTTGGCGAGGGAAACGGTCGAGCGCCTGCTTGCTCGGTCGCGTGCGTCTGCACCGCCGAACTTCTCACGCTGCGAGCCTGCGATCACTGGAACCTGAAAAAGGATCAAAATTGATGGAACTGGGCTGTAAATCAAGCAAGAATTGGACTGCATCTTGGCTTTCCCACTATTCGTTTTAAGGCCCTCTACGGCAGCTCCATGTTCGGGGAGCTCAAAGAAGCAAAATTAATCTTGAAAATCTTTTTATTCTCAAGTCTAAATTACAGCACTCGTGTGCAGCTTTCAAGAGTAGCAAACAGTCTCAGAAGTCAGAATCCAATATGCAATGCATGTCAGGTAGAGTAAGCAGAATAGCAGGATCAGGATAGTGAGACTGACTAGCGTTTCATAACTTGTTATTTACTAGAAAAAAATACCCGTGCGTTACAACAGGAAGAAAATAAAATTATAATAAACATTAGATTTTGAGTTCAATTTTCATGATGTAAACCCTTTAGGCTCTAAGGTTTTATTAGCCAGCATGGGGTGAAGTAAAGTCAATCCAATATCTAAAATATGTTTTTGTTTTTGCATGTGAGAATCACTCCTGTTATTTCAGGACACCCGTGATCATACCTTACAAGATCAACCGACCAAGTTGACTTGTCGCAAAGAGAAATTGTCATTATACATTTGTCTCTTGAAGTTATTAAAAGAAAAGACAATATTATGGTCTTGGCTAGCCTATCTTGTGCAAAAAAACAATTAAAAAAACAATTAAAGTATTATTTTATGATATCTTTTGTGATTGCTCAGACATATTGATTTGCTCTTCTTTTTTCCCATGATCTTACCCCATAAATACAACTCATTATCTTATCTTCCGTGATATGCACTCGGGCTCGGACTGGCCATGTGATGACCACGTTGTCTAATAGGCCACGCGAGGCGAAAACGGATGACAGCCTTTCCGGACGAATGGGCAGAAATCCTATTTCCTCTCTCCCAGATCTAAGTTGGTTTTTTCGAGACGAAGGGAATATATAACCAAAGGAAACATTTGAAAGTTTTTAAACACTTCAGAGTATACAGGTTCTCTCTTATGCGACAATGTCACTTTGTTGTCTTGTGCTGAGACACCTGCCAATTAATCAATTTAGGATGGCAAATTAATGTGATGCATATGAATTAAGTTCATGCACGTGTAAAGTCGAGATACAATCGATATCCAAATCGAGTTGTTGCTGCCAATATAGGGTAGGTACGTGGTGTAGGTTGTCACTAACACTGGGGCAGGGAGATGCGTCGATCTCAGATGGGCTGTGCGCCACAACAAGCCCCTTGATAGACTATCGCTGAGGGTCATATGGACCTGTACTTGGATAGGTGGGCCCCCCGAACGGCATGCAAAGCAGCAGCAGGCGCCCCACTGCCCGAGGCCATAGGAATCAATAGGATGCGATTTTCATACGTACGACCGAAGAAAATACTTTGTATCGGATACATCATGACGGACGAAAAACAGGATGAAGAGAGATGAGTACAAAATCTCCTTAAATTTTTATACTAGGTAAAGGTAAAGATAAAGATAAAGATAAAAAGATGTTATAAGAGTAGCAGCAACACAACAAGTGCACAACACATCTGCTGGCTGATCATATGGCGATATATTCAGAGTTGCCAATAATCATTAGTAGTTTGGTACAACGTACTACATAGCTAACTGCAGTTTCATATGAGCTACGCTTGACTCTGGAATGGGCATGTAATTCAACAGATCGCCACCCATGACTACAAGAATTCAGACCAACCTGCATTATAGTTGAAAGAAAGATATTAGTCGAGATGAAATGAGTAAGAGTTAAAACAAACAAAAGAACAAGGTTTATAATCACACGTCCCCACAAATCAGACATGCTAACAAGTGAATTAGATTATGATTTGCTGGCATCCTATTTGCGTCTCAAAGTTGACTCAGCTTTTCCACAAGAACAGCGTCATTGAAGTGAATAATTGTAGTTAAAGGAACAAACAAACAGTCAAGTGTACTTTATACACATCAATGTAGTATGAGTCAACTCCAATTTATTGTTCACTGCAGCATTCTGGAATTCAACCATTCACCAACTAGTCAGTTGTCTAAATTGTTCAGCTCTGCAGTCCAAAGGGAACCCTTTTGTTGAAAGCAACAAGTATAATTCAACTTCTCAAAATTTTCTCCAATAACCAACCCATGTTATTATGCAGCCGGTGGACCAGATTTGTCAAGTGTGGTCACTATAGGTGTCATCAAAATGCTAAATGCCTAATTTTATATAACCACTCAACTATATCCAGTCAATACTAGCATGCACAGAAAGGAACAAAACAGATTTTTAAAAATTTGATGCCAGGCGTCTTCTTCAGTCCATGCTCAAACAAGTTTAATAAGTTACTTGGGCATAATGCTAACCCATTACATGCCAAAGGAATGGAAACTATAGGTCTAACCAGCATCTCAGGAATTGGAGGGAAGGCAATAAGATCAACACCATAAGGATGACACCACTAATCAAGTTACTTACTCCACAGTGCATTTAGTTACAACTTCCAATACTTAATATGTAGACAACTCATGAAGTCGCAACGCATGAACAACTGAAGTATTATAGGTAAGATAATGATGTACAAGTGACTGGCCACAACTCACAACCCCAAAACGGATGAAACTGTGTGAAATTATTAGGATATATAACAGAATCACAAAGTGCTTAATTTTGAGTTCTCAGCCTGCACCTATGTCTTGTCACTTGTGTGACATAACAAGCTTATGTAAGTAAAATAACTGAACAGCAGAATTTGCAAATATTTTTTTACCTGGTACAGGGTACAGCAGGATTTTCCTTTT
Source organism: Oryza officinalis (assembly GCA_008326285.1). Taxonomy (NCBI): domain Eukaryota; kingdom Viridiplantae; phylum Streptophyta; class Magnoliopsida; order Poales; family Poaceae; genus Oryza; species Oryza officinalis. Next base: position 35,166,021 of record BDMV01000005.1, read on the forward strand.
TTTTCTTGACATCAGATTTATGGAACACAGTTACATACTTCCATGTTCATTCACATTAATCATAACTAGCCAACAAACCAAGCCAACCCTGAAATAGACTCACTCAAGTTCGAAGGGATTATCAAATTACACCCTAACTAACTTGCCAATCTCGACATTCTAATGCATCCAAACAAAAATCAAACGTTATGCATCGGATAATACACTGAACAACTGAATAGAGGCAGGGAGGCATCACATGATCTTAAGCATATCCTCACAACTTTCTAAAGGCACAAAGCTAAAACCAGACCAGTATTTCAAAGGTCATTACAAACATGAAACATCATAAAATAGTATGAATCCATCTTGTAGTTAACAATACCAGCAAATTTCCCCACAACAAAAGTACCAGCAAATTATCAAGAATACAACAATTCAGTGGCGACGAAGTATTAGACCACACTCATCAACCTCTAGTTGATTGACGCAAAGCTCAGAATGGAACCAATGAAAGTAGAATTACAGGAGCGCGCAATTAATCCTCCTAATTGCCTTTAGCAATTATCATTCCACAACTAAAAACATTCAAGAGTACAAAACTAATCCTCCTAATTACCTTTACCAATTATCATTCGACAACTAAATATTCAAGAATTCACCCCGACTACTCATCACCCAAATGACTACACCACCGCGCCCCAGGTGGAGGCCTCCTAATCAACGAGTCAAAGACTACAACATATGCAAGTACGGATTAAACTAAAATAGCAGAACATAAATTTCTGTCAGAGTATAGTACACGATTGATACCGAAATTAAGCGGCTCTTAGTCAAAATTAACCATTCCTAATTCTCAATTCCAAGTCCAAATGAAACTTCTTCATTCACGACCCAATTTGATCAACAAAGAACATAGCATCAAAGGAAAGGGGATCAAGAACGGAATGAAATTACCAGCAATAGCAAGAGATAGAGGGGAGTCTAGTTGTAGTAGAGCTCGAGGCCCATCCCGTCGTGGATCTCGTAGTCCTTGAGGGTGATGTGGTCCTTGTAGATGTTGTACCACTTCTGGATGCGGATCTTCTCGGGCCTCGTCCCGGTCTGCGCCGCCACCAGCTTCTTGAGGTCGCCGATGGTGTCGTCCTCGTTGCACTTCACCCGCACCTTCTTCCCCAGCCGGTCGTTTAGCACCACCTCGATCATCTTCCCCTCCTCCTCCCCGAACTCTCTCCTGCCCCCTCCTTCCGAAGATCTCACAAACCCTATCTCCTGAATTCCTGATGCGTCCCGCGTCCGTGACCACTGCGAGATTTGGTGGGCGTTGCAAGCTGAGGGAGAACGTGAACAACGGAAGAGGAAGGGTGCGTCGTCTTGATGGGCCCAGGCGCCCAGCTGGTTTGTGGTGGTCGATGGGCTACGGAACTTGTCGCCTTGATGGGCTACATTGTAGTAGACAATTGGAAAAAGTTTATTTTGACTGGTCCAGTTCAACTCTCTCGACTGCTAAAATCGAATCAAATTATCTCCATAAATAGTTTTGATGGTGGTTTCGTCGTATTGGCCGCCTATATCATTATATGGCATCACCGATAGGAAAAATAAAACATCCCAGTGAGACCCACATATTAATGGGACTTTCATCCTCCATCTCTCCCCTCTTTCCTCCCTTCCCTCTCTCTCTCTGAGCCGATGCTGCTCGTATCCCGCCACTGCTCGCCTTCCGCCGTACCAGGAAAAGCACCTTCCTTCTTGCCGCTCGCTGCCACTGGAGAAAAGCAGCCACCGTCGGGGAGAAATCAGTCGTCCCCGCGGTAGGGAGATGGGTGCTGCCATCATTAAAATCACGTGACTTTTTCACTAACATATAAACCCGACGAATCCGTCGCTGGTCATGATTGGTGCTTCTCGTCTTCCCTATGTATACGGACATATGTGTGCTTTATATTCTCTAATGTCCCATTGTATATATTCTCGTATAGCTATTAAGTCACGTTATATACGACAAGAGCCCAAAAAAAATTTATCTATGACGACAAAGAAAAAAAAAGACAGAAGCCAGGGGGAAGGGGGAGGGGGGAGAGAGCACGAAGGCAGGAAGAGACGACACAAGCAGGTGGTCATTGTTTTACCCACTAGTGTTCTCTCAATTTTTTTAGTAAATAGATTACTCTTACGAATGAAAACGTGGATAAAATTTACCGTGGTGGAAATTTATTAGACATGGAGTAAATAGGTTGAAATTCTATCAGATAATTGTTTTACTCAGATAATAAAACGAGATGAGGGATAAAAGTAGAGACAAAATTAGGATAACAAGGTTGACATTTTACCAGGATAATTGTTTTACTCAGATAAAGGAACATGATGAGGGATAGAAATAAAAAGAAATGGATTTTATCATGATAATTGTTTTACTCAAATAATGAAACGAGATAAGGTACAGAAATAGGAAAACACAGAAATGGAAGGGAGAATTTTTTTTTTACTTATACGAGAGGGGATGTAGAAGCAAATGAGAAAAAAACCCCGAAAAAACAGATGTAGAAACGGGAAGGGAACAGAAAAGTAGAGGTGGGATCGCTCCTAGGGAAACAGAAAAACCCCAAAAAAAGGAAAAATCGGGAAGTGGGAGCGCTCTCAGAGGAGTAACATCACAATAAGATGATTAAGCGGGTTGTACAAGTTGTCATATATATTTGTACTTATGTGAAAAATAAAGAAAAAAAGAGAGAATAAAAACGGCCTACATATTTGTAGCCAGTTGCAACATTGGCTCCAATAAACTATGTAAGAGCTGTGTGAATTAGGTATTAATGATGCAATATATATTTACAATTAACTATTGTATGAGTGGGCTATTAAGTTGGTTATAGATAATGTTTTTATTTTTGGAGCTAGTAGTTAACTATATTATTAATCTTGCTCTCAGGTGCGCCAAATATCGTGTCGCGCGTTGCGCGTGGATTAGCGCTACCGATATACACGTGCAAACTTTTATACATATACCTACATACGTATGCGTACGAACATCGTATTTCATACCGTATGGAAACCAACAGCGTGGACAAGGGCGTGCACCACTGGTTGCTCATTAGACCATGCCCAACGCACCATGCTGGACAGTGGTCTCAGGCCTCCATGTCAGAGCCAAGCGCCCGAGGCAGTAGGGACCGGGGTCTCGTGAGCTCAAGCATGACCTGCAAAGGTTCTAGTTGCCTCGTCGCACCTTGGCTCGGGAGCTGCGAAGCCACAACACAGGGCCACACATTGGGCAAATCCATAGTCCTGCGACGTGCTTTGGGGGAAAAGGAGAAGCAGAACCAAACTTGTTGTGGTCGTTGTCGCTCATCATTGCTGAGGAGGACTCTCGCCAAGGTTGAGTCGCTGCTCCCCACCTCCGCCGAGGACTCCCCCGCGAGCTCTTGGCCAGATATAGCGAGCTCACGGGCCGCGGTCGGATCCGTCGCCACTGTTGCTCGAGGAGAAGGGAACAAGGAGATGCCGACGAGCTCGCGACCAGATCCTCCGTCGCCGTGGGGATCCAGCGCCGCCGCTCGTGGAAAATGAGAGGGGGAGAGGACGGCGAGCTCGCGACAAATCCGTCGCCGACGATGCTCGCGAAGAAGGGAAGTGGGGGAGGCCGGCGAGCTCACGAATCGCGATCGGATCCGCTGCACGAGCTCACGGGCAAATCCGCCGCCGCCACTCGCGGAGAAGGGAGGGAGAGATGCCGGCTAGATCTCTCAGGATCCGACGAGCTCGCACTGGAGAAAGGAGGGATCTCATCGATCGGGTGGACGAGAAAGAGGGGAGCAGGCGGAGACGAGGGGCAAAAGTGTTGATGTCGGCGGCGGTGGAGAAGAGGATCGGGAGAGAGGGGAGGGATAGTAAAAAAGAGAGGGTGGAAGAGGCTGACAGTGGGTCCGCATAATGCTTAAGGGTAAATATGTACTTTTTGTTGCTATAGAGTCTAAAATACAAAGTTTTAATAGGTTTGATAATAAGATATACCACAAGGGCTGACATATAAATAAATAGGGGTTAATATGCAAAATATGTTTTAGAGTGGTTTTCACTGTATGTAGTGTGACTTTTGTGACATGTTAGGACCACTTGTACCAATGGTCTATTTTGTACGTGCTCTTAGCTATCTCGGCCCCCGTGCGTGGCAGTCTTCGTTTGCGTCAGGACACGTGAGCACGCGGACGCGACACTTGGCGGTTCGGGCGGCAGCAGGAACGCTGTGTGCCTGTGTTTGTGGATGAACGGGTAAGATGCAACGAACTCAGAGCCGTCCGATTCTGTCGAAGGAGAGATCGGACGGGGTGGACATCAGTCTTCGTTCTCCTTGCAGCTTCCAAATCCCAACATCCCAACCCAAGTACCACGGACGCGAAAAGCATCCGCAGCTAGGGTTTTTTTGATCTTCGAGCAGATGAGTAGGAGTGGGTGAGTGATGGAGGGAGGGAGAAGATGATCGAGGTGGTGCTGAACGACCGGTTGGGGAAGACATCATCACTGTGTCAGCCTCCTCTTGCGCCTAAAGCAGCGAGGACGACACCATCGGCGCGACATCAAGAACTCAAAGAAGCTGGTGGCGGGGCGATGCCCGAGAAGATCCAGAAGTGGTAAAATCACATCACCCTCGTCAAGGACGGTGAGATCCACGATGTGCGGGCCTCAAGGTCCTCCAACTAGACGCGTGTCTACCTATGAGGCTATGACCTATCCTATCAGGCTATCACTGGTAATTTTCTTCAGTTGTTGAATCTTGATATTCTCCTCTTCTATGCTAGTCTCTTTGTTGATCAGGTCGTGGTGTGAATAGAGAAATTTTCTATTAGTACTTGGAATTGGGGACCGGGACGCTTAATTTTGACTAGAGCCATGAATTGGGCGGGCTTCATTTGGGTATCAGTCGTACTAATACCCTGATAGCAACTTCTGTTCTGCTATTTTAGTTTCGTCCATGCTTGCATATGCTGTAGCCTTTGCCTAATTGATTAGGAGGCTTCTATCTGGTGTGTAAGTGGGGAGGGGGGAGGGGCGTGGCGCTGTAGTCATTTGTTTCGCTATCATTTGCCAAGTGCTGGGATATGTTGAATTCCTGAAATGATGAACGATAATTGTTAGGAGCATTAATTGTGGGCTCATGTAACTCTACATTCTTTATGTTCCATTTTGAGCTGTGGTTTAATCAACTAGAGGTTGGTGACACTACTACAAAAACCTCCATAGGTACCGACCACATAGGTGCCGGATTTGCTAGAACCGGTACCTAAAAGACAAATAGACCCAATTTTTCCACGAACCGGCACCTATAAGATCTTATAGGTGCCGGTTGGATGGGAGAAGCTCATAGGTGCCGGTTTGTAAGAAAAACCGGTACCTATGAGCCCAAAAAAGGTGCCGGTTTTATTTACAAACCGGCACCTATCACATAGGTGCCGGTTCGTAATAAGAACCGGCACCTATGTTACGGCAACATAGGTGCCGCTTTAACCTAATAAACCGGCACCTATCACATAGGTGTCGGTTCTTATTAAAAACCGACACCTATGTGGTGGCTTCCTTCGGAAGGAAACTAAATAGGTGCCGGTTCATAACATTAACCGACACCTATATCCCCCAAGTCTATATATACCCCTTGTTCACTGCATTCTCATGATTTTGAGGCTTCTCTTCAGCTCATCCAAACGGGGGAGGAGGTTTTGCCCAAAAATTTAAAAAATATCGAGAGATCTATGTGTTTGCATGCGTAAAGGTTAGTATGTGTTGATTCGATATGTAATTCGCACTAATATTTGTCAAGTTAATTATTTTTTGCAATTTGTTTTGTTGAATGAGGAGCATGAGAAAGTATGATGACTTATTATATTGGAGTAATTTAGAGATTAATCATCAATGAGTAATGTAACTGTTATTAACATATATCAGAATTTCAATAGATATAGAGAATGATATACGTATGTTAGTGGTTAATTTAAGAATTTTCGTAGGAGCGATGGATGAAGGAGGGATGAACATTCCGCAGCGCGGTACCTTGGAATATGCCAGGAGAGTAACCAACTTCATGATCGCAGCCACGAGATCCAGATCATTGAACACGACAGAACACTTGCGTTGTCCATGCGCTGATTGCAGGAATGAGAGATAGTTTCTTGCAAAACAAGTTCATGAGCATCTCCTAACAAGGGGTTTTATGCCTAATTACACATGTCAGGACAATCATGGAGAAGATGAGAATCTGGATGTAATGGACGGAGGCAATGTGGAGTTGCCTGCTGACGGAGGTGGATATGATAGTGACGAATCAGATGGTTTAGATCAGATGTTACGCGACGGGGAGACAGCCTACGACGATGACAGGCAATACGAGAAGTTCAAGGGCATGGTGGAGGACTCAAAAACCCCGCTTTATCCAGGATGCAATGAGCAGCACACCAAGTTACACGTCGTCCTCTCGTTGCTGCAGATGAAATCAACCAACGGTTGGAGTGACAAGAGCTTCACAGAGCTTCTACAGCTGATTGGAGACCTCCTTCCAGCGGGTCATGTGCTACCAGAAACAACATACCGAGCGAAGAAGGTTGTCTGCCCACTTGGACTGGAAGTGCAGAAAATTCACGCATGTCGAAATGACTGTATCCTATATCGAGGTGACTATGCAGACTTGGATACATGTCTAGTTTGCGGAGCACCGCGGTATAAGGGTGGAGTTAACGATGATGATGATGTTGATGATGACAGTGGTGGCCCAGTCCTGAAGAAGAGGAAAGTGCCCGTTAAAGTTGCGTGGTATTTTCCTATAATCCCTCGGATTGAACGCATGTATGCAAACAAAAAACATGCAAAGATGATGCGTTGGCACCACGAAGAGCGTAAGAATGATGGAATGATAAGACACCCTGCCGATAGATCTCAATGGAGAAAGATAGATAGAAAGTATAAAAAGCATTTTGCGCAGGAGATTAGGAATATAAGGTTTGGGCTGAGCACGGACGGGATGAATCCATTTGGTGACATGAGCAGTCGGCATAGCACGTGGCCAGTGGCACTTGTTATCTACAACCTTCCTTCATGGTTGTGCATGAAGCGTAAGTATATTATGATGCCACTTCTAATCCAAGGGCCCAAGCAACCTGGCAACGATATCGATGTCTACTTCAGGCCATTAGTGGATGATCTTAAGTTTCTATGGGACCGGGGTGTGCAGATGTGGGATGCGTACAAAAGAGAGTACTTCACCTTAAGGGCAATGTTGTTCGTTACCATCCAAGATTACCCTGCAGCTGGTAACACATCCGGGCAAACAGTGAAAGGTGGTTGTGCATGTGTGCAGTGCATGCGGGATACAGCGAGCAGGTGGCTGAAGTACTCCGGAAAGACTGTGTACATGCGTCATCGGAGGTTTCTTCCAGCCGGCCACCAGTACCGTAGCAATACAAGAGATTTTGATGGCACGGTGGAGGAGGGTACAGCTCCACACATCGTACCGGCAGAGAGATTTTTGAAGAGGTACAAGATATTGAATGTATATTTGGTAAGGGGCAAGGCAATCGAGGCACAACGAGCAAGGGTGGTGAGAAACCTCTTTGGAAGAAGAAATCTATTTTTTGGGAACTACCATATTGGAAAGATTTGGATGTCCATCACGCGATTGATGTGATGCATGTTGAGAAGAATGTGTGCGAGAGTTTGATGGGACTCCTGCTAAACATACCCGGCAAGATAAAGGACACGTTGAAAGCCCGGAGAGACCTCGCAGACATGAACATCAGGCCCGAGCTACATCCTCTAGAATGGCCAAATGGTCGCCAGTACCTCCCTCCCGCGTGCTACACCCTTAGTGCCGCAGAGAAAATAAGCCTGTTGGAGTGCCTGCAGGGTGTCCGAGTCCCCTCTGGTTACTCTGCGAACATTAAAAGACTTGTCAACATGAAGGAGAGGAAATTAGTGGGCATGAAGTCACATGATTGCCACGTGCTGATGACACAACTTCTTCCTGTTGCTATTAGAGGCATTTTGCCAGATAATGTTCGAAACCCAATCATAAAGCTGTGCTCGTTCTTCAATGCTATATATCAGAAGGTGATCGATCCAAGCACGCTAGACAAGCTCCAAGCAGATGTAATCATTACCCTTTGCCAGCTCGAGATGTGTTTTCCACTATCATTTTTTGATATAATGGTTCACCTCGTGTCACATATCGTGAAAGAGATAAAGATTCTCGGCCCAGTGTATCTGCATAACATGTGGGCTTTCAAGAGGTTCATGGGGATCATAAAGAAGTATGTGCGTAATAGAGCTCGACCAGAAGGCAGTATCGTAGAGGGTCATGCAACAGAGGAGGTGGTTGAGTTCTGTATCGACTATATGGATTTGCATCCCATTGGTGTGCCGATGTCTCGACACGAGGGCAGGCTACTAGGGAAAGGGACACTAGGGCATAAGGCAATTTTCATTCCTAGCCTAGAAACATTACGACAAGCACATTTCGCAGTGCTCCAGCAGTCGGCCTTGGTGGCTCCATTTGTCGACATGCATTATAACACACTCCGCAGCGAGAACCCAAGCAAATCAGAGGCATGGATAGCTAAGCAGCATAGGTTGAATTTTGGCGATTGGTTACGGAAGCATATCATTGCTATGAATACTGATAGTGACCAGCTGTATGTTTTGTCTCGGGGACCTGCGAGCACAATTCATTCATTCCAAGGGTATGACATTAATGAATATACATTTTACACGAGAACCCAGGATGCCAAGAGCTCGTATCAAAATAGTGGTGTCCGCATAGACGCCTTTGACAGTAATGGTGTAGAACAAACGTATCATGGTTATATAGAGGCAATCTGGGAGCTTGAATACGGACCGCTGAAGGTACCACTTTTCCAGTGTCAATGGGTCAAAATTCCAAGTGGTTTGAGGATTGACAAGTACGGAATGTTCATCGTGGACTTAAACAATGTGGGTTATCAAGATGAACCATTTGTGCTCGCAAAATCCGTAACACAAGTTTTCTATGTCAAAGACCCTTCTTCGTTGACCGATCGCCACGTGGTTCTCCATGGAAAGCGAAGCATTGTCGGAGTTGAGAATATCGTTGATGAGGAAGGCTATGATCAAATCGATGAGCTACCACCGTTTGCAACAGATGTAGAAGGAGGTGATGAAAGTCAGGAAGACGAAGACGAGGAATAAGCACCATATGTTCGTAGTGACCACAAAGAAGGAGTAATTGTGATAGACCTGCATGGCTGAATTTTATTGCAATAAACATGAATGTGTAATTTTGGATCATACCGTCGGTGTCAGTGAGGTCCTTGCTTGTACCGTCCACCTCGATTACAGTAGTCGAGCGTCTTTAAATATAACACTCGATTACATGATTTATGTTAACAAGTAAATTTAAAAAACAGTTAACTTTTTAATAGTTTTTGGATCATATTTTTGGGTTGCATCTATGTATTGTTTGGAAGTATATTAGACCAACACAAACATAAAATTCATAGGGTATTTTAAATAAGTCCAGATTTTCAAAGCAACTTACACTTAGGTAAGAGCTGAGACGACCAAACAATTTATATTTGGAATGGAAGGACAATTGTGATATTATACCGGTTCAGGATGTAACGAATGCAATAGGCCAACAAGCCGAATAATGCACCATGCAGCTTTCCAAGTACAAGAAATGGTGTAAATTGTATATATGTGCTGTTTGATTGTGAACTATGGATCATATCTTATATGTATGATCGTTGGAATAAATAAGTTTGTTTCAGAAAAAGAGGATAATTATGTATCATAGATAATATTTTCTTTTCTGGTGGACAGCAATATGATGAATCACTCAACAGACTAACCCCCCCACAGAATGTCCATAGGTACCGGTTCGTATTTACAACCGGTACCTATTGTGGTAAAAGGTGCCGGTTTTAAATAAGAACCGGTACCTATGTGATCCAAAAGGTACCGGTTCCAAATTAGAACCGGCACCTTTTTACCACAATAGGTACCGGCTGTAAATACGAACCGGTACCTATGTGGCTTGTATATATGCGGCCGTCGATCGGTATTTCCCCCAAGACACCCCCTGTCGATGCCATTTCCCCCAGACCACCCTGCCGACGCCAAGATCAACCGGTCGCCGCCCGCCGCCCGCCGTCGCCGCCCACTGCCGTCCCCCTCCTGCACCACCGTCGGTCCTCCCCCTGCCTAGATCTACCGCCGTCGCCGTCCACCGTCGTCCTCCTTCGTCGCCGCTGCCCTCCTCAAGCGCCGCCGTCCTCCATCGTCGCCGCTGCCCTCCTCAAGCGCCGCCGTCCTCCATCGTCGCCGCTGCCCTCCTCAAGCGCCGCCGTCCTCCATCGTCGCCGCTGCCCTCCTCAAGCGCCGCCGTCCTCCATCGTCGCCGCTGCCCTCCTCAAGCGCCGCCGTCCTCCATCGTCGCCGCTGCCCTCCTCAAGCGCCGCCGTCCTCCATCGTCGCCGCTGCCCTCCTCAAGCGCCGCCGTCCTCCATCGTCGCCGCTGCCCTCCTCAAGCGCCGCCGTCCTCCATCGTCGCCGCTGCCCTCCTCAAGCGCCGCCGTCCTCCATCGTCGCCGCTGCCCTCCTCAAGCGCCGCCGTCCTCCATCGTCGCCGCTGCCCTCCTCAAGCGCCGCCGTCCTCCATTGTCGCCGCTGCCCTCCTCAAGCGCCGCCGTCCTCCATCGTCGCCGCTGCTCTCCTCAAGCGCCGCCGTCCTCCATCGTCGCCGCCGCCCTCCTCCGCCGCTGTGGTGTTCTCCTCAAGCTGCTGCTGCTGCTGCATTCTTCGCCGCCGTCCTCCAATCTTCGCTGTCAAAGGTGTGCAATTATGTCAATTAGTTGTTTATAGTGAAAGTTATAGGAAAAGATTCTTTTCTTAAAATTACACACATATCTCTTGACATTTATGTACCCTGGTATATTTACAAGAAATACTCTAGATTTTACAACGGGGAGTTTCACTAAATTCTATTTAAAACACATCCTCCCTAGCTTGAAAATTACTTTTTATATGTTCAGCCACCGAGGCATTTCATATGGTTATGGAAGTGCAAGGTTGTCATGAAATCAAGTTTTTTACATTGTTGTTAGAAAGTTTTGTGCCCCTGTTGATGCAAACCTGTCCTGTTCTTGATGTATGGTGGGGGAATCAAAGGGATGCATCTCTTTATCAACTACCCGTTCATTTTGAGTTGTTGGCATGCCATTGAAATTTATTAGAACACTAATCTAAAATTTTCTCAGAACTAGCCAGATATTAATTTCAGAGAGAAAAGGTTTTTTTGGAAGTGTGTCTAATAGCTTGCTGGCAGATTTGTAAGCAAAGAAATTCTCTTATTTTTCAGAATGTTACCTCTAGCTAGTGTTTCTCCAGTTGGAAGATTTTGTTTAAAAATTATGTTCTCTTATATACATGTATGATGAATTAATGGTAGTTTAAAACAACTGGTTATAGATTAGATACAACACGTATAGATTCTGATGTTTTCATTGTACCTTTGATGTAATATCTTACTTTTTTCTTTAATATAATATAACTGTCGGACAAAGTCCTGACAATATTTAAATAAAAAGTACTTTTACAATATTATATATATATATATATATATATAATTTTATCAGGTTTTTCAAACTTTTGTAGTACAAATTAACTATCTAGATCGTGGATTATAATGTTGCATTATAATGTAAAGATCGTGGATGTCTAAAGCGGCACATTTTCAGGGCTGGAGTGACTGAGCATAGTAATAACATAGTAAGTATTATATCAAGGAAGGCTTAATTGATCACTGATCGAAATACTTTCAATTCGAGTCAAGAATTTATTACCTGAAAAATTTTCCCTTTCTTTTCTCTGGAAAAAAGTGCTTCTCTTACATATGCTCTCCCTGTATTGACATTTGACAAGTATTCTATTTGTCCCATAAAAAATCAACTTCTAACTATATATCTCAATATATCTTATGTTCAGATATATAGTCAAATGTACCTTCTGTCAAATATAATACAACTTGTTAATCAACTCCATTTTTATAACAGTTTACTAACTTGTTAAGCAAAGTTAGTTCATTCATTTGGTGTAAATATAGTCAGTTTTGAATATGTAAGTAACACATACTCTAGGTTTCAGGCAATATGTAGAACAATTATGTACATAAGGATTGCTTTTGAATTTCACTACTCAAATTCATGTTTCAGAACTAAACAGATTTCAGAACTTGAGCACAAATTCAGAAATTTAGACGGCTTATAACTTTCATATGCTTAATAGTAAAATTGAAATTGTTTCACCTAAATTTGAAAACATCACGAATTAGTTCACATAGTGGGCAGGTTGAGGAGCACATACAAGGCAAGTGCCCCTTCTTCCTTTGATACATTAATACACTATAGCTATGCAAAGTACATTAGTACACTTGCTTTATGAGGCTGTTTACTTTTTCATATTTTTTCAATTTTGGATCTTTCGCTTTTCGCGTACACGTTTTCTAAACTGCTACATGGTGTATGGAATTAGATGACATTACTTTACTGTTGGTATATTTGGAAGAATATCATCAAGAGGACAATAAGTTCTTACACTAATTTCTTGTATCTATCTAGCAGTAGTTCTAGCCTAGATCTACAAAAGGAAATGTCAGGGGAACAAGATAACATTAGGCCTACAAATTCTGGAGAAAGCGATGGTGGTAATGGTAGCCCAAGTGGCTTTCTAAACTTGAATCAGCCCGATGTTAACCCGCACAATACAGAGGTAAATTAACCGATCTGGAACAAATAATACCTTAAAACTACATATATCGTCAGATATGAATGACTAATTTATACTGATGTTTGAAGGAGGTTGATCCTTCGGCCACTACGCACTCCGCGAATACTTCAACCTCATCGGCAAGAAGAAAGGCTAGAGGTCCAACTAGGATGCCCTCAGGTCTATACACTATCACGGAGTTAGCTGCAGATGGGACCCCTATAGCTCCAGAATCGGCACTCACCCCATACGGCAAAGCTATAGGTGTCATCGTGAAGGATGACATCCCCATCAAGTACCGGCACTGGAAGAGCAGTGATACAAACGAATTGGAGTGGACGGTACCAGACAGAGACAAGGATCTTGCCTGGGAAAAGTTAAAGCGGACATTCCAGTTTCCCGAGGGACAAGAAGAACTCGCAAAGTCCGGGGCTCTTAAGAAGATGTCCATCAGCTTCAAGAAGTGGAAGACGGATCTTAACAGGAAGTTTGTCAAGAAGGGCCTGACACCAAATTTTGAAGATGCCAACTATCGAAGGTGTCGTCTTTTCTGGGATGACTTTGTGGCCTATAGAACATCAGATGAGGCAAAGGAGATTAGCGAAAGGAACCAGGCCAATGCGGCCAAAAACCGATACCCTCACCGTCTCGGCCCTAGCGGATATGCTAAGAACATAGCCAAATGGCAACTCCGGGAAGATGAGCTGCTGCAAAAGGGAATCGAGATCGAGACGAAGGACTGGTGCCAACGGGGAAAGAATTACCAATACGCCCGAGGTTCAACACTCTCGGATACAGGCGAGTTGGTACACAAGGGTCCTCGAGAGCAAGAAGTGTCCCAGAGGATCCACGAGGCCCATCTAAAGTCCTCAGAAGGTTCTTTTGTTGCGAGCAGGGAGAGAGATGAGCTTACACTTGCATTGCAGAACCCTGAGCATCCAGGACGCACAAGAGGAATTGGCCTAGTTCCATGGAGAGAAGGTTTTCCTGAAGACAGACATAGGTACCGGTCTCGGAGCAATAAAAATTCCAGAGACCAATCGGAAGAGATAAGGCTATTGAAAGAACAAATGGCACTGGTAATGGCAAGGCTTGAAGGTCAGCAAGGAGGCAATGCTGGCCACTTAACCAGTCCAGGTGGGAAGAAAAGCAGCTGCGCTTCAACTGAGGTTCCTCAAGAACCGGACACGGTTCATTACCCCGTGGACCACATCACTGTACGTACTGCATGCAGGCTGCATGTGCCACTTCAAAACATCAGTCAAGAGGTGGCACGCGCGATGGCACATCCCGTAACGGAGGGAGGGACGATACACGGTAAGCCGATACCAAGTGGCTACTCAAGGGTCGAAGTGGAGGACGTGCCGAGGAGGTACAGGGCAGTGCAGCTTGATTTTGCTCCAGAGGAGGGGGTGAACACTCTTGGTGAAGCCATCCACAACATAATCCTGTGGCGCAAGCGTTTCATTATCTTTCCTTCAGGAGATGGTGATGACGAGCCAAGCGATGGCGGGTCTAGCTCTGAAGGACTTCCTTCCTCCCCTCAAAGGATGCCAACTCCACCACCATTGCCACATAAGAGCCCGTCTCCTCCACCGGCGCAACGTAAGAGCCCATCTCCTCCAGAGGCAGCACATCAGAGCCTAGCTTCATCAGACCGGCCGAAAAAGAGGGGACGCCTCTGTAAAACTTCCCAAATGTCTGAACCACCATCTCTGAAGAAGACCAAGAAGACGCCATTGCCTACCAGGTCGGAGCCATCTTTCAAAGTGCCAGTCAAAGTACAGGATCACTTCATTCGCATGGCAAGGCCACCTGCCCGAAAGCAACCTATTACGGACTTCCGACGCACGATCAGGAAAAAGGGATTGCAAGAATTTTCCAAGAAAGAATTTGAGAAAGATGAGGCCAGCAAGACTATGCAAGACTTTCTAAAAGAGGCAGGGCTGAAAAGTTTGGATGATGTGGATAATATTGAGATGGCCGCATTGGCAGCTCAGTTCAAGCTTGGTCATTCTTTGACTACCGACGAATATCACCACGTCATTGGCAAATGTACTCAAATGAGAAGGGTAGAAGAGTGGTACTTACAGATGGCCAAGGATGGTAAAGAGATGTTACCCGTCTTTTACAGGGACGAGGACTTTCATCACTGTGATGGTATAGTTTGGGTCCCATTTAGAGAACTATTTCATCTATACAATCTGAGGGAGCTAGACTTATCGGCAATTCAGTTATGGGCATTGTAAGTATACTCGACCTCTCGCCATTTTTCTAAGTAAATATCCTCGTTGCGTGTCTAATTATTTTCCTTATGCAAAATGGGGGCGCTTGAATGTAGAGCGACCCATAACAAGCTAGGATTCCTCGACCCACAAATAGTCAATTCCTGTAATATTGACGCAGGCGAATGGTTCTCCCAAGAAGTGCTGAACTACCTTTACACATCCTTTGTCAAGCTGCAGGACATGAATACCATCCTTCTGCCCTACCACTTTAAGTAAGTGTGGCATTATCGTTGTACCTCCCATCGTTGTACTTTAAGATGTTAATTGTTCTCTTTCCTTGTATGTAGGCCTCACTGGATTCTTATTGCCATCCATTTAAACGATTCCAAGATTGTCGTCATGGATTCAATGAGGAAACCGCAATCCAACTACCAATCCCTCATTGACATCCTAGATAAGGCACTTGTGAAGTACAAGAAGAAGTGTATTCGACACGCTCCATGTGCAAATAAATTCCGAGTTTGGTGCCACCCTTATTGCTCACGTCAGGATCCGGGCACGAGCACATGTGGGTTCTACGTGATGAGATTTATGTGGGTTTTCATGGAGGATGGCAACTGGAACATTACGGATGCTGAGGTTCGCCCTGTCTCCTAAGACATAAATCCAATTTACTAAACACATAGTATCTTTCCACATCTTTAATCCTTCCATTTGCAGAAATTAAAGCTCCCGACAAGTAAATTGCTGCCACATGTTTGCTTGGGCCTCGCTGAACAGCTATGTGGATTCATTTTCGACCATATCATCTCGTCAAACGGCGCATACAACATTTCGAAGGCTCCTGCTGGGCTAGTGGGTTTCATTGAGGCTGGCGGCCCTACTGACACTTTAGATAGCCGATCAACGCCAAAGCATACAAAGACCTAGAATTAGTGGGCCATACCTTTCAAACATTTTCTAAGTATCTTGTAGATTAGTTATTTGGATTGATGTGGTTTTCTTAATGTCTTGAACATGCATTAAGTTTCTTTATTTGTTAATGTTTATCTATTATTTTTTCACACATATATTTAACCATGTATTCAATTTTCTCTATTTCATATTTTTATCCCTAACAGCAACAGGTGATCTCACTGATTGGATGTGGCATGGATGAGGGAGGCATCATTATTGTTGTCTCTGTAAGCAACAGGTGAGCATGTGTAACTAAAATTTTCATATGAGTACGAGTTTAGAGCATTTGAGATGTTGTAGAGCTCAAGCGAATTTTTGTCAAGTCTCCTGAGATGTGTAACACATCTGGTCGCCACCTTCGTGTGGTTTGACGGGCACGTCTCAGGCTGAAGTTGACTGGCACGCTGAGTCCCAGCAATATCTTCTATGCTCTCTACTCGAGGCTTCGGGTTTTATATTATGATTGCTACTTGACTTCATAGCATATATAATATATGATCAGTCTTATTTCCTTAACACATTTAGTAATTGCAAATCCGGCACCTATGTGGCCGATACCTATGGAGGTTTTTGTAGTAGTGCTTGTATGTGTAAATTCCATGCATGGATGCTAACTGCAGCACTTATTCTTGATCTATATGTGTTAATTGAATCTATCTAACCTAATACAAATATAATTAACCATGAAATCTATTTCCTTTTTTAAAACAAAAACATGTTGAAATCGATCTGATCCATTTATCTAGTCTGTATGTGTTGTTTAATTAGGTGATCTTTAGTTTCATAGAAATATATAGGAAGGGCATGGGACTTGAATGGCCATGAAAGTTCTTATTAACATACTGTTTTTATTAATTAATAAATAAATTGTGATATAAATATATGAATATTGTCAATTCAGTCGGTGGTCAGTCAAGGTTTACCGCAGACATATTCCAGGACAGTGTTAGGTGTCGTGTTAACAATAATTTAGCTTGTTTTAACTTTAGAAGAGCTTAGATTATTGTGGAAAGAGAATATAATCGCACAACAATATATAATGCTATGTTTATTATTAAAAGTACACTAATTAGAGGACAGCAGGCACATGGTCCAGATCAAAAATATATAATGGGCCAGCTACATGATCATCTATCAGTGGGCACCAGATCAGTAAACAGGATGGGCAAATTAAGTTAAGAAATTGCAGGGAAGCATATGCATGTGTCTTGATCTTCTTGTTGTAGTTGCAGTGGTTACTGTTGCAAGTAGAATATATATGATCATCTATTCTTCTAGTAGCTCTAGCTATTGGGAGAGACAAGAGAGATAGAGATGGATGGATAGAGAATAGTAAACCTAATTAACCAGACTTTTCTTAAAGGCCTTTGGGATTTTTGATTTTGACTGCTGTCTGTGGCTTTGCTTCTTGGTCACTACCACAAGCTGGATGGATCAATTCATTTGAGAAGTGGATTGAATCCACATGAGGCAAGTGGGTTGGATTATTGGTTTGGTTTGATTTAGAAAATGGGTTCGATTCTGTGATTTCTGCGATGTGAATGTAATATTGTAATATTCTGTGATTTCTGTGTTTCAGGAAATATTATATGTGACCCTGCAATTATTTTTTTTTGCTTCAAGACTATAGGTGCCGGTTCTTGTAAAGAACCGGCACCTATGAGGCATCAAAATTTTTTTTTTTCGGTTCAGGACTATAGGTGCCGGTTCTTGTAAAGAAACGGTACCTACGAGGCATCAAAGGTGCCGTCCTACCACTTATAGGTGCCGGTTATTTATACGAACCGGCACCTATAATACCATATAGGTACCGGTTCGCCATTTACAACCGGCACCTAAAATTTTATAGGTGCCGGTTGAGGAACCGGTACCAATCGCTTTGATCATTAGTGCCGACCAATTGGTGCCGGCTTCGAAACCGGCACCTACGAGGCCTTTGGAACCGGTACCAATGAGTATTTGTGTAGTAGTGTGACTATGGTCTAATATTTGGTTGCCACCAAATTCTGAATTGTTGCATTCTTGATTCATTACTATTATGTCGTATTTATTGGGGAAATGGTATCGATTTCTCCTCTTGTTGTTTTTGTCAAATATTGATTGCGTTTTAGTTTTGTGGCTTTAGAAATTTGTGAGGATATGCTTAAAATCATGTGGTGCCTCTCAGCCTCTAGTCCTCTACTCAAAGCTTTACTAATCAGTCATTCACTGTATAATCTGATGCATAACATATTTTGTGTGTTTGGATGCATTAGAGTGTCTAGATTGGCAGACTAATTAGGGTGTAATTTGAAATCTCTTGGGACTTCAGTTGAGCCTGTTCACGGTTGTCTTGGTTTGTTGGCTAGTTATGAATAATATGAATGAACATATAACTATAAGTATGTGACCATGTGCCATGAATCATGTTGGTAGCCGGTACCAGGGGAAAAAACTGATTTGCAAATTCTGCTATTCACTTATTGTGCTTACATATGCTTTTATGACTTATATCTCATAAGACTTAGACGCACTGAGTAGGCTGAAAACTTTGTGATTCTGTTATATCCTAATAATTTTCAAAAAGTTTCATCTATTTTTGGGTTCTGGGTTGTGGCCAATCACTCATACATCATTATCTTATCACGTAGTCAGTTGTTCATGCATTTTGAGTTGAATATTTATTAAATATTGGAACTTGTAACTAAATGCATTGTGGATTAGTGGTGTCATCCTTATGGTGTTGATCTTATTGTCTTCCTTTCAATTCCTACAATGCTGGTTAAACCTATAGTTTACGTTCCTTTGCATGTAATGGTTTAACCCCAAGTAACTTATTAAACATGTTTGAGAATAAATCTGGCATAAATTTGTTAAGACACTTTTTTGTTGCTTTCTGTGAGCAGCATGCTAGCACTGGCTGGATATGGCTGAATGGTTAGATCTAATAAAACAGTCAGCATTTGATCACATGTACAGTGATCACACTTGACAAATCTGGAATTCCACTGACTGCATCATAGCATGGGTTGGTTATAGGAGAAAATTTTGAAAAGGTTAATCATACTTATTGCTGATTTTCTTCAACAAAAGGGTTTCCAATCCTCTGGACCACGGAGTTGAACAATTTAGATTTTAGACAACAGGACTAGTTGGCGAATTCTTGAGTTCGAGAATGGTTGCAGGAACAACAAACTAGAGTTTACTCCTACTTGATATTGATATGTATAAGTATACTTGACTGTTTTTGTTCCTTTAGCTAGAATTATTCAGACCTATGCTTCTTTTCCTGTGAAAAAGGCTAAATCAGCTTTGAGATGCAAGTAGGACATCAGGAAACCATAATCTATTTCACTTCTTAGCATGTCCGTTTTGCTGAGACATCCTATAATTCTCTGTATTCTTTGTTTTCATTCCTACTCATTTCATCTCCACTAATATCAGTTCAACTGCAATGCAGGTTGGTCTGAATTCTACTCATGGGTGGTGATCTGTTGGATCATATGCCCATTCCAAGGAGCTACGGTGTGATATTTGGAAGAAGGGGCAGGAGAGAATAGAGGAGGAGAAGATGATTGAGGTTGTGCTGAACGACCAGCTGTTGAAGAAGGTATGGGTGAAGCGCAACGAAGACGGCACCATCGGTGACCTCAATAAGCTGGTAGCCATGCAGATGGGGCCGAGGCCTGAGAAGGTCCGCATCCAGGAGTGGTACATGTTAGATAGATCTCCCACCCGTCGGGCCCAACGGCACAACGGACCTTGACCGCGCCCTGATCGGGGGCGCTCAGCCCATTGGCTGGTGGGCCCCTGTCACCCTGCGCCATATAAAAAGAGGGTGGAGGCCGGGGCAGCACACGACACGAGGTTCGCTGCGCCGCCAGCTCCACCCACAAAACCCTAACCCTAATCGATCGAGGGGCGCAGCCAGTGACGGGAAGCATCACCGCTGCGCCACGCCTCGTCAAGCCCGCGACGACAGCGACAATGGCCGGTGCCTCTTCATCCTCCAACGCCCCTAGCGGTCGGTACTACTACTAAACCCTATCCCTCTCGATTCTGAAACACACATACAAAAGAAATCCCGACTAGATCTAAACCTAGGTGATCCTAAAGAGTCTAACAATGGATCAGAGCCACCCTTTGTCTTAGATCGGTTCGGGAAATCAAAAGAAAAAGAAAGAAGAAAAGAACCGAAAGAAAAGAAAAGAAAAAGGGAAAAACTTACCGTTTTTTCGCCGCGGCCGTCGTTGACGTCTGCGCGGGAGTCCCCTACCGCCGCCGTCGGTGCTCGCCGACGCGCGCGGAAAGTCCACCGTGCCGCCGCGGTTCACGCCGACATGCGCGCGGGAAAGAATCCCTCCTCCGCCACCGCCGATCGTTCGTCGCGGGCGTGCGCACCGCCACAAGCCCGCTTGACGGTGGCGCACTCACCCTCGGGCGAGAGCGCGCGCCGGCAAGGGGCGTGCGACGGCGCCGCCGCGCTGCAATGGGCACGAGAAAGGGAGGAGGAGAGAGCAAATGGGGGCTAGGGTTTTCGGGCGGCGGCGTCGGGTCGGCGGTTTTGACCGGCCGATCTCGGCGCGTGACCGTCCGATCGAAACCCTAGCGATCGGACGGCCGGCGGCGGTCGGGCCAAATTTGGCCCAAGAGGGCGCTCGGCGGGGGCGGCTTTCCCGGCCCAGGCCCAGGTTGCGGCCTGGGGGAGGGGAGGGGCGCCGCGCGCGCTCAAAAGGCCGTGGGCCGACCGGCAAAGGGCCGGGGAAAAGTCCGAATTGGGTCCCTCGGCCGAATTTTAAATAGGCCGTTTTTGGGCCAAATTTAACTAAGTTTAATTTGTGCCCCTCGGCCAAAAATAGAGAAAAGAATTTTTCCTTTTAAATTTTGTCAATTTTCATGCAAATTTCAATAGAATTTTAATTGTTTTTGCATGTTTTTACCTCTGTTTAAATTTGAACCAACGGGAGAATTTTTACAGAGGAGTAAATAACAGAAAGATTTGCTACTGTTAATGCGAATTTTAATAGAGTTTTCCGCTGCAAATAGATGAAATTGATAAAATTAGTGTTTCTAAAATTAAATTTCGAACCAACGGGAGAATTTAATTTTAGGAACATTAATTCTGTGCTATGATGTTGTAATTTTCTGACCAACGTTGATAATTGCAATGTTATAGCTATGGCTCTATGTGTTATGTCTATTTTCTGCCCAACGGTGATGTAGACTTAATACATGATATTTTTAATGTTAATTTTGTTTTCACTGTACATGATTATTTCAGGAGGCTACTCCTTGATGGGTTGCATAAAAGATATTCCGACCCTGAAGGGAGATAACTATGGAGAATGGAAAAGAAAACTCGACCTTGCTTTCATCTTGGGAGAGGTGGACTGGGTGTTGACCACCCCACGTCCTATAGCACCTGCTGCACTTGTCAGAGGTGAAAATGAGTCAGATGCTGACTGGCAAAAGAGAGAGAGGGACAATGCTCCCCTCATCATGTCGTATGATGTTGAGCATACGAAATGGTCCCTAGCCAACAAGAAATGTTTGGCTGTGGTAAAGAACACGATTGAGCCAACCATATTGGGCTCAATTCCAGAGTGTGACGCCGTCTCAGAGTACCTTGAAAGAATAAAGAGCCAGTTTACTGGTTCTTCAAAGACTTATGCCACACAACTGATAAAGCAGCTTGTGACAGAGAGGTACCATGGAGGTGGTGTCAGAGATCACATTCTTAGGATGAGCAACATGGCTTCCAAGTTGAAGCCAATGGATTTGGGCATTACAGATGACTTTCTGGTCCATCTGGTTATGGCCTCATTGCCAAAGCTTTTTGACAACTTTGTTGTCAACTACAATATAAGTCCAGAGAAATGGAATTTTGAAAAGCTCATCGCTAATTGTGTGCAAGAGGAGGAAAGAATCAAGGAGGCCAATGGTGGCTCAATTAACTATGTTAAAGATAACAAGAAAAAGAACTATAAGCCACCCTCCTCAAAAGCAAAACAGCCTCAGCATCTACCTCAGCAACAACAGTTTACTGTTGAAAAGGATCAGTGTCTACACTGCAAGAAGACAGGACATTACAAGAAAGATTGTCCTGACTTCCTGAAAATGATCATGGCAAAGAAAGGTGAGAACATTATTTCATTTGTAAATGAATCTCATTATGTTGGTTATTCTAGATCCACATGGTGGGTTGATTCTGGAGCAACTATTCATGCTTGTAATTGTTTAAAGGCATTCCGTTCGACGAGGACTACGCAAAGAAGCGAAAGATCCATTAAAGTTGCAAATGGAGTTGAAGAAAAAGTTGAAGCTATTGGCGATCTTCCTTTAGAGCTCCCAAAAGGCTTCACACTTTTACTTCGAGATGTTTTCTATGTTCCTTTTTTGCAAAGAAATTTAATAAGTGTATCCAAATTGGATTTTGATGGATATGATTGCCGTTTTGGAAATGGCAAATGCGAACTATGGTATAATAATGCATGTATTGGTCTTGCTGTGTTGCAAGACGAGCTTTTTTTGTTATCTCTTTCTAAGAATGTGAATGTTGTGTCCTCGTTGACAAAAGAAAACAAGAAAAGAAAGCGAACTCCTGATGTCTCATCGAAATTATGGCACTGTCGTTTAGGCCATATTTCGAGGGGGAGAATTGAGAGACTAGTTAAGAATGATATTCTTCCTCCATTGGAGTTCTCAGACTTAGAACAATGCATAGAATGCATTAAAGGAAAATTTGTAAAGAGCATCAAAAAGGGTGCACAGCGAAGCGCAGGAATATTAGAGATCATTCATACAGATATTTGTGGTCCATTTCCTGTGAAAAGTGTGGATGGCTATGACTCATTCATAACATTCACAGATGATTACTCCCGATATGGTTATATTTATCCAATTAAAGAAAGATCAGAAGCATTGGATAAATTTAAGATATTCAAAGCTGAAGTTGAAAATCAACATGATATAAAAATTAAAGTTGTAAGATCTGATCGTGGGGGGGAGTACTATGGTCGGCATACGCCTTATGGGCAAGTCCCCGGACCTTTTGCAAGGTTCTTACTAGAAAATGGTATAGTAGCCCAGTATTCTACACCGGGCGAACCTCAACAGAATGGGGTAGCTGAAAGGCGCAACCGTACCCTGATGGATATGGTGCGTAGCATGATAAGCTATTCCACCCTACCGTTGGGTTTATGGATGGAGGCGTTAAAAACCGCCATTCATATCCTCAACAGAGTTCCAAGCAAATCGGTGCCCAAAACATCGTATGAGCTATGGACAGGAAGAGTACCCTCGCTAGCTCACCTCCGTGTGTGGGGGAGTCCTGCGGAGGCTAAAGTATTCAACCCAAACCTTGGCAAGTTGGATCCCAAAACAGTGAGCTGTCATTTTATTGGCTATCCTGAAAGATCAAATGGTTATCATTTCTACTGTCCAAACAGTTATACAAAGTTTGTA
Source organism: Oryza officinalis (assembly GCA_008326285.1). Taxonomy (NCBI): domain Eukaryota; kingdom Viridiplantae; phylum Streptophyta; class Magnoliopsida; order Poales; family Poaceae; genus Oryza; species Oryza officinalis. The sequence goes on from BDMV01000005.1 coordinate 35,189,411, forward strand.
GAAACGAGACATGCCGTCTTCTTGGAAGACGAAGTAATTAAGGGGAGCTCGGTAGTTCGAGAGATTGATCTTGAGGAGAGGCGGGTGTCTGTACCCGCTCCGTCAATTCAAGACCCTTTCTTCTCTCTACCTGCTGATGTTGTGCCTGCAATGCATGACGTTGCGGTACCAACACCTGTTGTTACCTCTCCTGTGGCAACAATGAATGAAAGTGAGGAACCTGTCCTACAGGATTCAACAGAAATTGTTGCCACACCAGAGGAGGAGCTGCAACAGCCTCAAACAGATAATGTGCCTGTACAGAATGTGCCAGAACAGGAGGCCCTTAGAAGGTCTGAAAGAGTCAGATGATCGGCTATCCGTGATGACTATGAAGTTTATAATATAGAAGAGTCGCATATGCAGGATGATCCCACCTCATATGAAGAGGCCATGAGAAGCGCTCGCTCATCTGAATGGTTGGAAGCCATGAAAGATGAAATGAAATCAATGAAACTAAACGATGTCTGGGTTTTGGAAGAAATTCCTAAAGGAGCCAAAACAGTAGGCTGTAAATGGGTCTACAAAACTAAATATGACTCCAGAGGGAATATAGAAAAGTTTAAGGCGTGACTTGTGGCAAAAGGTTTGAAAGACCTCGGTGAGGCTTCATATGTTTTGGGCATAGAGATTCACCGAGATAGAACGAAGTATGCATTGGGACTTTCTCAAAAGGCATATATAGAAAAGGTGCTGAAGAAATTCAACATGTACAGATGCAGTGCTACACCTGCTCCTATAGTCAAAGGAGAAAAGTATGGGACATGGCAATGTCCCAGAAATCAATACGAGCTCAACGAAATGAAAACAAAGCCATATGCGTCAGCTGTGGGAAGCCTACAGTATGCGCAAGTGTGCACACGCCCTGACTTGGCATTTGTCACTGGGTTACTTGGCAGATTTCAGAGTAATCCAGGCCCAGAGCACTGGAAATTAGTAAAGAAAGTTTTGCGTTATTTACAAGGTACAAAAGGCCTCATGCTGTCTTACAGAAGATCAGAATCACTCCAGATAGTGGGGTATTCTGATTCTGATTTTGCAAAAGATAATACAAAGTCAACATCGGGATACGTGTTCACCCTTGCAGGAGGAGCTATTTCATGGAAAAGCTCAAAACAGACTATCATTGCAGGGTCTACGATGTATGCCGAGTTTATAGCATGCTATGAGGCCACGGGGCAGGTGAACTGGCTAAAGAAGTTCATACCCGGTTTAAAGGTGGTTGACAGTATTGAGAAACCACTAAAGTTATACTGCGATAACGAACCCGCAGTAATGTACGCTCACAACAATCAGTCAAGTGGTGCTGCCAAACACATTGACATAAAGTACTATGTTGTGAAGGACAAAGTCCGGGATCAAACAATCAGTCTCGAGCACATTAGAACCGAAAGAATGCTCGCGGATCCGCTCACGAAAGGTCTACCACCCAACGTGTTCAAGGAACATGTAGCCGGCATGGGTTTAAGGGAAGCCTTATGAATCCTGGACTATAGGGCCCAAAAGTTAAGGTATCTGTTTCTGAATGGAGACGTGTATAGTGGCTGTTAAATCCATCGGTGATTAACCGTGACGATGAAACATGCTCTATTTACAAATCTGTGATGGAATAGAAAAAGCTAAAAGAAATAGTGAGATCAAGAGGGAGAATGTTAGATAGATCTCCCACCCGTCGGGCCCAACGGCACAACGGACCTTGACCGCGCCCTGATCGGGGGCGCTCAGCCCATTGGCTGGTGGGCCCCTGTCACCCTGCGCCATATAAAACAGAGGGTGGAGGCCGGGGCAGCACACGACACGAGGTTCGCTGCCGCCGCCAGCTCCACCCACAAAACCCTAACCCTAATCCGATCGAGGGGGCGCAGCCAGTGACGGGAAGCATCACCGCTGCGCCATGCCTCGTCAAGCCCGCGACGACAACGACAATGGCCGGCGCCTCTTCATCCTCCAACGCCCCTAGCGGTCGGTACTACTACTAAACCTATCCCTCTCGATTCTGAAACACACATACAAAAGAAATCCCGACTAGATCTAAACCTAGGTGATCCTAAAGTGTATAACAGTACAACATCTACAGGGATCACATCACCCTCAAGGACTATAAGATCCACGACGGCATGGGCCTCGCGCTCTACTACAACTAGACACGCCCTTTACTATCTCTATCGCTGGTAATTTCCACTATGGTTCTTAGTACTCTTCTCTTCTTGTTGATGCTAGGCTCTTGGTTTATTGAATTGTGTCATGACTTGAGAAATGCATCGATTGGACTGGGAAGTGAGGACCAAGGACACTTAATTTTGACAGGGAGCCATGAATTGGGTGGGCTTAATTTGGGTATGTGCTGTGTACTAATACTCTGATACCAACTTCTGTTCTGCTACTTTAGTTTAGTCTGAGCTTGCATATGCTGTAGCTTTTTGCTGATTGATTGATGGGCATCTGTTTGTGGGCGTGGTGATGTAGTCATTCACATCCTTATCATTTGCCAAGTAGTGGGATATGATGAATTCCTGAACGTGAAACATTGACTGGTTATTGGTAACGAAATTAGGAGGATTAATTCTGAGCTCATGCACTTCCACATTCTTTGTTTGTAATGTGCATGTATTTTGCTCTGTTCTTTTTCACATTTCAATTGGGATTGTTGGAGCTGTGAGCCTGCTGTGTCACACTTTATAATGGAGCGTACAACCATTAGGCGAAAGGGGAGGGGTTTGCATCAATATGCCCAAGTAACTTATTAAACTTGTTTGTGCAAGGACTGAAGAAGAAATCTGGCATCAAATTGCTAAGATAGTGTTTTGTCCCTTTCTGTGAGCAACATGCTAATTGGCTTGATATGGCTCAATGGTTATATCTAACAAACCAGACAGCATTTGATCACATGTATAATGATCACACTAGACAAATTTGGCTTTCTGCTGGCTGCATCATAGCATTGGGTTGGTTATTGGAGAAAATTTTGAATAGCTGAATCGTACTTGTTGCTTTCAACAAAAAGGGTTTCCTCACTGTGGAGCTGAACTATTTAGGCACCTAGGCTAGTTGGTATTCGCTTGGATTCGAGAATGCTGCAGTGAACAACAAAATGGATTTTTACTCCTACTTGATATCTTTACCTACTTAAAATTTTTAGGAGTATATGTTTAAGTGTACTTGACTATTTATTTAGTCGCTTTAACTAGATATTTATTTAGTCGCTTTAACTAGAACTATTCACTTTTATGCTTCTGTTCTTGTGAAAAAGGCTGAATCAACTTTGAGATGCAAATATGATACCAGGAAATCCATTTCACTTGTTAGCATGTCTGTTTTGTCAAGAGGTTTGATTATAAGCATTCTTATTTTTGTTTTCACTCTTATTTCATCTCTGCTAATATTGGTTCAAATTGCAATGCAGGTTGGTCTGAACTCTTCCAATCATGGGTGGTGATCTGTTGGATTATATGTCCATTCGATCGTCCAGCATCATAGCAATTGGAAAGGGGGGACAGAGAATTGCAAGATGTGTGGGAATGTGGAAACAACTGATCATGTGCTTTTCAATTGCCCAATTGCTAGATTTGCTTGGAGTGTGGTGAGGGAAGTTTTAGATTTACAAAGTGGACCAAGCTCATTCTGGGATTGTGTTAGGACGGATAAACAAAAAATTGGGGGTAGTTTGGGTCTGGTTTTGGTTGCAAGTTGGGTGTGGGGTTATGGCTATCTAGAAACGATTGGGTTTTTGAAAATAAACTGCCAAAATCTCCTTTGTAGGTTGTCTACAGGTCGATCGCGTTGATGCAAAGGTGGAAAGTTCTTCAGAGAAGAAAAGACTGCGTTCCTCTTGATATGTTGCATGACAAGTTGATGCTGAAGATGACTCAGTTGCGTCCAGTGGAGATTTTTGCCTGACAATCTGGGTTAGTATAGTTTGGGTTGGTTTTGTCTTGGTCGGGATCTGTTGTCAGGTTGACAGTGGGGGTTTTTGGGTGGTCTTGGGGTCTGTTGTGCTGCCTCCCTGTGTGGAGTGTAAGGCTGTTCTTAGCGGTTGCTGGAGTCCACTGTTTTCCCTGTGCCATGTTTTCCTATTTTCTCTTTTTCGCTTTTGTAATGGTTCAAGAATCTATTTCTGTTCAACAGGATGGGTTAATAGACAAAGGGATTTAGACAGGTTCAGGCCTTCTATAAAGAAGTAATATCCTACTCCTGTTTCGTCGAGTGGTTTATTGATCTCTTGATCAGGATGTGTATGAAGAAAACCTAGCTAATTGCTATTGCCTTTATATCCCTCAAGGGATGTCCTACCCTCCTTATATAGGTTTAGAGGGTAGGCTCACAAGTCAGAGACCTAACAATATACTATATAGGACTCCACAATATTCCCGACTCAGGACTATAAGCCGTTCCTTATTACACAAGGTAACGTAATACTTAAGTTCTAAGCCGATTACATCATCATAGCTCATAGTCTATCCCCTACAGTCAGTCGGATAAGCTAGCCGTGTGGATATATGGTACCTATAATCTCCACAGGGGTGCTTGTGTGTTCTTCTGACTTCACACTCTCTTTCGTGTGCGCCAAGGTTCGTCGAGTAAGCCATAAGGCTGAAGAGGCGGTGGTGTACACCCCCACTACGAGCGCCAGCGACGACGACGGGGAGCCAAATCGTCATCGCCAAGCGCGTGCTCCATTGCCTCCTGCCCGCCGAAGCCCTAGGCGGGGGAAGGTGCTTGAAGAACCGGAGGGATCCGCGACGTCGCTGCCGACCGGCGGCGGAGAGGGATGCCGCGGCGGGGTGTGTCGCCGCCTCACCTACGGTGACGGCGGCACGCCCTAGGGTGCGCTCCAGGCTGCGGGAGCACTCCTGCGCCACCCGTCCGTCGTCCCTGATCTGGAGACTCCCGTCCAGCGCTGGCTGGACGATGTGGCCGACTTGGTCATGACAGCGCAGCAGCGTCTAGGCACCGGCGGACGGTCGTCCACGGCCGGGACGTCTGGCGCTGCAACCGCCGCCTCTTCGTCATCAAGGTGAAGAGCTCGACGGGCGGTGGCCAACACCCGCCGCCCGTCCGCGACCCCCTCGTCGACGCCTTCGGCCAGCCGCGAGCGTCACGAGAGCATGCATGGGGGGCCGGATGCCCGGCTCGATATCGAGCGCCGGCGCGACGAGCGTGGTGCCGCCTAGGCAGGGGAAGGCGCCTCCTCCTCTGGAGAGCCGCCCCAATCTAGCCATGGGGGTAGGCCCCCCGTGTCCCCAGTCGGTGGTGCTGGCTGTCGAGCCTTTATGGCGAGTCTTCGAAATGTCCGATGGCCCCCGAGGGTCCGGCCCAGCATCATCGAGAAGTATGACGGTAGCGTCAACCCCGCGGAGTTCCTCTAGATCTATACGACTGGGATAGAGGCCGCGGGGGGTGACGATAGGGTCATGGCGAATTTCTTTCCCATGGCCCTGAAAGGCCAGGCGCGGGGTTGGCTGATGAACATGCCACCAGCGTCGGTCCACTCCTGGGAGAATCTATGCCAATAGTTCACCATGAGCTTTCAGGCCACATATCCGCGCCCAGGAGAAGAAGCGGACTTGCACGCGGTGCAGCAGAGGGACGATGAGTCTCTCCGATCGTACATACAGCTGTTCTGCCTGGTCCACAACACCATCCCCTGCATCCCTGCACATGCGGTCATTTACGCATTCAGGGGAGGCGTGCGGCACAACCGCATGCTCAAAAATATAACCTCCAAGGAGGCCCAAACCACCGCGTAGCTCTTTGAGCTCGCGGACCGCGTGGACCGGAAGGAGGAGGCCTGGACCTAGAACTTGTCCGGCTCTGGAGCGGCGGCTGCGGCTGCCCCCAAGTCCGCTGCCCGTTCCGAGTGGCGGGAAAGGAGGAGGAAGAAAACGTCGGCCTATTCCGACGACGAGGGCCATATCCTCGCCGTCGAGGGCGCCTCACAGGCCCCGCGCAAGGGGAGGCCCATGGGCGACAGGCCCGTGGGCGACAAGAAGAAGGAAGCCGGCGCTCCCAGTGGGGAGCGCACGGCAGGCAAATGGTGCGCAGTGCACAACACCTCCCTCCACGACCTCGCCAACTGCCGCGCGGTCAAGAACTTGGCCGAGCAGGTGAGAAAGTGGGAGGAGGAGAAGGGGCAGAGACGTCGCGAGGGCAAGGCCCCGACGACCTCTGCCGGCAACCGGCGAAGTGAGGCCAAGCAAAAGGCCCCCGCCGAGGACGCTGACGATGAGGACTTGGGCTTCCAGGAGCCCGAGGCCACCGTCGCCACCGTTGACGGGGGAGCGTGCGCTCACGCTTCCCGTCGCAGCTTCAAGGCCATGAAGCGAGAGCTTTTGGCTGTTGTCCCCACCCATGAGGTGACGCGGCGGGCGCGTTGGTCGGAGGTCGCCCTCACCTTTGACCAGACCGACCACCCACCATGCGTTGCCCGGGGAGGGCAGCTTGCGATGGTGGTCTCCCCCACCGTCTGCAACGTCAAGTTGAGACGCGTTCTGATAGACGGCGGCGCAGCCCTCAACATCCTGTCCCAACGGCCTTCGACATCATCAAGGCCCCGGGGATGAAGCTCCGACCGTCCCTGCCGATCATCGGCGTGACGCCGGAACACACGTGGCCGTTACGTCACATCGACCTCCCAGTCACTTTTGGTGGCCCCGCCAACTTCCTCACCGAGCGGCTCGACTTTGATGTGGCGGATCTCAATTTGTCCTACAACGCGATCCTTGGAAGGCCCGCGTTGGTGAAGTTCATGGCGGCCACCCACTACGCCTACCTCCAGATGAAGATGTCGGGGCCCAGCGGCCCCATCACCGTCCACGGTGACCTCAAGATCGCGCTGGCTTTCATGGAGCAGCGCATGAAGAACCTCGCCGTGGTCTCCAAGCCCGCGGGCGACGACGAGAGGCCCGAGGCCTCCACCTCACAAGCCCCGAGGCGACGGATGACCTCAGCCAACGAGGTCCCTGTGAAGGAGGTCGCATTGGGCGACGACCCGTCCAAGACCGCCAAGATTGGCGGTCACATGGGCGGCAAATAGGAAGACGCGTTCGTCTCCTTTCTGCGGGCAAACGCCGACGTCTTCGCATGGAGACCGGCGGATATGCCCAGGGTCCCCAGGGAGGTGATCGAGCACCGTCTCGCCGTGTGGCTGGACGCAAGGCCTGTCCGGTAGAAGGTACGACGGCAGGCCCCGGAGTGCCAGGCCTTCATCCGTGAAGAGGTGGCGCGGCTCCTGGAGGCCGGATTCATCCGAGAGGTCATCCATCCGGAGTGGCTCACGAACCCGGTCGTCGTCCCCAAGGCGAACGGCAAGCTCCGGATGTGCATCGACTACACCGACCTCAACAAGGCATGTCCCAAGGACCCTTATCCCCTGCCACGCATAGATCAGATTGTCGACTCCACTGTGGGGTGCGACCTTTTGTGTTTTCTAGATGCATACTCAGGGTATCATCAGATTCGCATGGCTAGGGAGGATGAGGAGAAAACTGCATTCATTGCGCAGGAGGCGACGCTGGCGGCGTGCGAGGCCGCCGCTGCCGCGCGAGAGGTGACGCTGGCGGCGCACGAGGTCGCCATCGCCGAGTAGGAGTCCGCACTCCGCCTCCGCGAAGACGCGCTCACCGAGCGGCGGCGCGCCCTTGAGGAGGCCGAGGCCGCGGCGCAGCGGCTGGCGGACAGCCTGCATCTCCACGAGGAGGCGCGGGAGGAGCAGGCGCGCCGGAATCTGGAGAGCGCCCGCTCCGAGAGAGCCGCGTTGGACCAGCGCGCCTCCGAGCTCGAGGCACGGGCGAGGGGGTTGGACGCTTTGGCACGCAACGGCGGGGCGGGCACGGGCCACGACGACCTCGCGGCCCGCCTCACGGCCGCCGAGGGCACCATCGCTGAGTTGCGGGGCGCCCTGGATTCGTCCGCTGGGGAGGCTGAGGTTCTTCGGCTGGTGAACGAGGTGGGGCCCGGCATGCTAAGGGACGCCGTCACCTTCCTTGACTGCGCCGGCGTCAGGCAGGCATTTGGCGCGAGCGGCAACCCAAGTACACCGCCAACCAGGGGGGTCTCGCCCAGCGCCTCTGGGAGATGGCCAGGGATCTCGGAAGGGTTCCCGAGGAGATTGAGGAGATGGTGAAGTCTTCCTCGAGGGACCTCGCTCGTGGGGCGGTGAAGCTCGTGCAGACGAGCTACCAGGCCCGGGATCCCGACTTCTCCCCGTGGGTGGCACTTGAAGAGTTCCCCCCCGGGACTGAGGCCGGCGCGCGCGCCCAAGTCCGGGAGGCTGCCGGGGAGATCGTCCACGGCTTCGAGGGGATGGCCCCTCGGCTCGTCTTCGCCCTCGACTCCGACGAGGAGGAGGACGGCGAAGATGGTGGTGACGACGACGACAGCGACGGCGAGGCCGGCAGCCCAGGCGCATCGGGGTGAGCCCCCGGGCCACCGTGTGCCTTTATCTTTAATTTCTTCTTTGTTCTGAGGCCTCCGGGCTGATGCTCGTATATGAACTTCGTTTACCTGTAATTTGAACAAGTTTTTAACTCTATATCACCAGAGAGAGAGAGAGACGGAGACGCAAGCGTTTATACAGGTTCGGGCCGCTGGGAAGCGTAACACCCTACTCCTGTGTGCGGTGGATATGCGACTGGAAAATCATGGAATACAAGTCTTTGCTGTCCCTTTCTCTCCTGTCTATTTGTCTTTCGTCCCCCCTTCTCCTCAGGCCTGGGCCTTCTTTTTATTTCTCAAGGGGCTACCACATGGGCCAAAAGGCTACCTAAGATAGAAGAAAAACATTGTTTCACATTTAATGGCTGCCTTGTTTCTTGACTCGGAAGCCACACTACAGCATGGCCCTCATCCGGTCAGGCGGCTAACACGGGGGACGCCTGTGCCAAACTCCATTAAATGGATGAAGACTTCTGTGTTCCGTTCGCATCGGGAAATGGAAACCATCTTACCGAGTTGGCATACCAACTCCGGCCAAGGGACGAGAGGCAAAAGGCCGTCATCATTCTGACGGGACGGGGCAAGGTGTGCTGCGCGCCGCCTGACGTGCGGATAGCACGCAGGCGCCCTGCCATCGTCTCACCTGTGATCTAACCGGTCTACGACCGGTCAATCATCGTGACCGGTCGTAGACTGGCCACGCACGCCACACGCCGCATTAAATGCGGCGTGGTGTGCTCGCCTGAGCCGCCATTAATGCGGTTAGGTGGGCGCTAGTGACGCTCACCTAACCTCGCATACGTGGCACAAGCGCAGAGGGGGTCGGGGCGATCCGACCCTGGGAAGGAGTGGGAGCGGCCCG
>BDMV01000005.1:35802920-36002687 GCA_008326285.1 Oryza officinalis
GGCCATAGTCCCGCATGTGTTGCTAAACTTGGACATCATCACCTTTGGCTTGACGGGCTTCCCATCTGGGTTGAGAGCGGTTATGTAATATGTTTCCTTTGGTAGCTGGTTCTTACTTTTCTCACCGCGTCTTCTCTTTGCACGTCCTCCTACACTTGCAGACGTGTCCGTACGCTCTGGGGCTGATGTGGTTGTGTCCATCTCTACTTTCGCAACATCTCACTTGTCAAATATAACTTTGAATGTAGAACATTCCATCTAAAAAATAAATTGTCACCTATCAACTAAATGTGAAATTACACATCTCTACTCATCTACCAAACACATAGAAATATCTCTACTCATCTACCGAATGCATACAAAGTCGTTAAACATTAAATTTAGCACAATTAAATTATCACATTTTCACAATCAACTAATTTTCACAATCACGATCACATTGTCACAACCAACTAATTTTCACAATCACAATCACAATCACATTTTCACATCTGACAATCACACTCTCAAACAAATATATGCACATTTTCACATCTCACAATCACATATCACAATCTCACAAGCACATCAGAAATTAGCACAAAAATAAAATATTCTGGACGGAGGTGTTAGTAGGCGGTGGAGAATGAGGAGTCGGCGACGATGGAGGAGGCGTCGGTGGTGGTGGAGGAGTCGGCGGCCATGGAGAAGGGGCGTGGCATGGAGGAGGCGTCGGCGGCGATGAAGGAGGTGTCGGCGGCGATGGAAAATGCGTCAGCGGCGGTGGAGAAGGGGCTCAGCTGCGGCGGCGTCAGTTGTGGCGACAGTGGTAAGGTGGCGGCGATGTAGAGAAGACCGGCAGTCAGTGTTGAGGACGGCCGGGGACGGTCGGCATGGAGGAGGGCGCGGAGGCTGGTGCAACGAGGCGGCGACAAATTTTGGCAGCTGGCAGCGCTAGGGTTCATGGGCTCCAGACCCATCATCGCGTGCGGGCGTCTTAAAGAGCCACACGTGAAAATGATTTTCACATGCGGCCGGCCTAAAGACCCACACACTAAAATGATCTTCGCTTGCGGTCCACTTAAGGGGCCGCATGCAAAGATCATCTTTGCGTGTGGTCCACTTAAGCGGTTGTATGCAAAGATGATCTTTGCGTGCGGTCCACTTAAATGTCCGCAAGCAAAGATGATCTTTATGACTTTCAAATATTTGTTTGTAAAAAAACATAACTAACAATATTGTAGAACCTAAAGTATTTTGTAAATTCTTTAGGACTTTTTAAGCATTTTTTAAATACCGAAGAATTGGAAATCCCTGAAAAATTTAGTAAATATCAACCGATTTGACCACGACATAACATGAACTAACATGTCCCTACACGACTGAAGTATAATACATGCATTTTTGAAACAAATTCATTACAAAAACAAACTATTGTTTCACAGTTCTAGCAACACCGTCAACCCACACATGCGAAAAGTTCTCTTCGTCAAACGTTCACTCTACGTGTTTGATCCGCTTAGGAAAATTGGTGAATAATGGTACGTCATCGTATTGGTTGTAATCAGTCGTGTCTTCAATGTTGTCAATGCCAACGATGTGTTGCTTTCCGGACACAGAAATGTCCATTCTCTCATTGGAAGGGTCCTTCACATAAAAAACATGTGCAACACACTGAACAAGGAACCACAGATCATCCTTGTGGCCTATTTTACTACGTTCCACAACTGTCAGGCCGTAGTAATCCAGGGATACGCATATTGTGTCTTTCACCCATTGGCATCGAAGCATAGGGATCTGAATGTTTAGTCCATAGTCAAGTTCCCAAATTTTTGGTATGATCCCGTAGTATGATTTCTTCTCGCCTATGGTGTTGAACGCTTCGACACAAACTCCACTATTCTGGGCTGCGGTTTTCTTGTCCTTCTTGTGTAAAACGTATATTCGTCGATTTTGTACCCTTGCAATGAGGTCACAAGGCTTGACGGGCTAGCCGCCAGTCGTTGCAAAGTTATTTCCTCCAGTGATTCACCAACCGGTAGGTTTTGATCCTTCAACCATCAAGGAAATATGCGCTTCTGTTCTTTTGAGATCCAATCAGCAGACCATCCGAGGTTGCAAGCTCTGGTCTCATTCATGTGTTGTTCAATGTAGGGCTCAACGATGGCAAGCTGTTGCAACACGTTGCTATGTGCCTCCACTACTGCTTTGTATTCGTTATCATAGAAATGTTTCTTACCTACGGTCCCCTTCCCAGTTAACTTCCCCTTGTTTGGAGCTGAGGGTATCCCAATGGGATTGACACCCTTCATGTAATCTATACAGCACTCAACAACCTCTTCAGTTGTGTACCCCTCTATCATTGATCTCTCTGGATGAGCACGATTGCGGACATACCCTTTCAGAACCGACATGTACCTCTTGTACGCCCACATTTGATGTAGGTCTGGAGGACCAAATTCAGTAATCTGAGGGACGATGTGACAATCAGATGCTCCATCATATTAAAGTAAGATGGAGGAAAATACATCTCTAGCTGGCAAGCTGTCTCGACTACGAATGCCTAGAGAGGTCATAATTCCTCTGGATAAAAAACTTTCTGTGAAATTCGATTAAAAAAGTAGCACAATTTTGTTATCACTACGTTAGTATGAACTGGCTTGACCAGTCTTATAGCGATAGGGAGGAAGACAGTTAGCATCTTATGACAGTCATGAGCATTATATCCAGAAATGGTTAAATCTTTCATTTGTACTAGCTTCCTCATGTTCGAGGAGAAACCAATAGGCACTTTCATACCATGCAAGCATCTACAGAAAGTCTTTTTCTCTTCTGGTGTCATTGAGTAGCATGCCAAAGGAATCCCAATCTTCTCATTTGCCAACTCTTTTGGGTGAAGGTTTTGCCTTACGTCCAAATTTACCAGGTTGGTACGTGACTTTGGTCCATCCTTTGTCTTACTCGGGATGTCTAGTAAGTGTTGACGAAAAATTCGCGCCCGATCGATGGTGTCAAATCTGTGTTGACGCGAAATATGTCGACAAACACAATGACCTGGCAGATCTGCTTAGCTCCAGTGCAGGTCCTAAACTTTGATGAGATACGGGCGTGCCAGTCAGTTTGATCCCGTAACTGACAAGATAGATAAATTCGTTGATGATTAAAAAGTCGATCGACCAAAAAGCTGATGTAAGATACTAGCCGATATCGATAGGGTTTTGAACAATCGGCTATATGTCTGATGTAGATTCTGACATTGGGATAAAAAATTATATAAAAGCAATCAGCTGATGATAATGTGATAAGATAATGAACCAATCAGCCGATATAAAAATGACAAAGGTGATATCCAATGAACCAATCAGCCGAAATAGGTATAATGAAGCAAATATCCAACAAACCAATCGGCTGATATTGATATAGAATATTAAAATAGGCTCGATGGTTAAAGCATACATCGGCTGGAAGTCCAATATTATTAAATATAAATGATTAAGTAATCAATAAAATCGTTGTTGCAATCGGCTAAATGCAATCTTGTATATAATCTTTATAAGCCAATGCAACACTTAAATAATATCCAGATAACTCATCGGTTGAAACCCCGACGAAACAATGATTGATGTCTACTGATTTAAATAAATCTAACTTACAACCACAACCTCATAGATCGGACCTAACCGATGCAGCATAAGGTTGATAATTGCCTGATAGATTTAAACCAGCCGATATGACACCGATAAAAGTGGTCATGTATTAAATTTAATCAAGATAGTAAAGCCATCAAAGAGAAATTTAACACATCAGATAAGATCGGCTAACCCACCGATGAAACATTGGCATAAACCTATCGGCTTAACAAAACTTAGATTGTCAATAACAATCTAGTAGGTCGGATCTAATCGATGCAGCACGAGATTGTATATGATAATCTAATACTCAATGAGTCAATAAATCTGTGTAATGTGATGGATATAACAAATCTATCTAAAGCGACGTTATGTTTAAAGAAACATCAACTTGATCAGAATATCGGACCTAATCGAGGAAGTCCTAACTAAGCCGATGTGACTATAAACAGTAATGAAACTAAAGATAGAGATTATATACCAGATAGGCAACACTTGTGTCAGCCCGATTAAAATATCGGACTCAACCGATGAAGTTCTAGCCACGCCAGCGTAAGCGAAGATGACGGAACTCACTTCTTGCCGGAGGTCGAATTCAATCGATGCAGCCCATGCGCGAAAACAAGAACTCGTCGAAAGTAAAACCTAGAAAACTAGGGTGGCGATACGCCATAAATAGATATATTGATATGTGTAGATAGATTATAGGGACCTCGGGTGTACATATTTATACCTATAGGCCGATAAGAGTCCTAATTGAACACAACACAAACTTTCCTAAAGATAAAAGAAAAAACATAAAGTACTCATCGAACATGACATAAATTTTCCTACATACTAAACTTGCCTAATCAATAGATAAACTTAAGCCACCATGCAATTGTCTTCAAGATTCTTTCTTGAACTCGGTCTCTCCTGAATAAATTTTCATTGGCTATTTGGCCTCTTTCCTTAACCGAATACACTAAAGAATCTTACCAAATTTTGGTGTTAACAATAAGGTGTTGATGGTGCTGTCGAACAAATTCTTCACGAGGTGCATTACATCAATGGCATGTCGAATCACCAGGTCTTTCCAGTATGGCAGGTACTTGAAAAAGATTGAGTGCTTCTTGAAAGGCAAAGTATTTTCGTCCCTGCTTTCTTCCTCTTTCCTGCCTTCTTCTTTCCCTTCCCAAGCATGACCTTAATACTCTTTGTCATGTCGAAGACTACAGTTCCACTTCGTGATTCAGGGGCAGATCGTTCTCTACTGTCTTGTCAAATAATCTGGCCATCGTACGGTACTTGTGTCTCTGTGGTAAGAACCGACGATGATGCATGTAAACTATCTTGCTTGAGAACGTCAGGTACTTGTACGACGTGTTGTCGAGACATATAAGACATCTAGTATTCTCTTTAATCTGGCCTGAGAGGGAAAAGTTCGCTGGTAGGTCGTTGATGGTAACGAATATGATAGCACGCAGAGTAAAGCACTCCCGACGGTATTCTTCCCACACTCATAACTCATCTTTTCGCATATCTTCCATATCCTCCATCAAAGGTTCAAAGAAACACATCTATGTCGATCCTAGGTTGTTTTGGCTCTTGTATAAGGATAGTCAACAGAATATACTTTCGCTTCTGACAAATCCATGTAGGAAGGTTGTACATGGTGAGAAGAACTAACCAGGTGTTGTGTGAGCTGCTTAGGTCACTGAATGGGTTCATTCCGTTCGTGCTCAAAGCAAACCTTACATTTCTCGGATCCTTAGCAAATTCTGGATGTATTAAATCAAAGGTTTTCCACTGCCGAGCATGGGCGGGGAGTCGAATCATACCATTTGTCTTCCGGTTCTCTTGATGCCATCTCATCAGCTCAGCGTCGGTAGGGTTTGAGAACAGACGCTTTATGCGATCTTTCACTGGCAGGTACCATATCACCATGGCCGGAATCTTTTCCTTTGTATCCATCGATGAATCTGGGTCGACAACCTCACTATCAGAGGCTCCATTACCCGTTTTGTACTAACTCGTCCCATAGGTTGGGCACCTATCCAAGTCAGCGTATTCCTTGCGGTACAATATAGATCTTTTGAACACATACATGGATCTTTTGAACACCTAGAGATAATGGACATATTAGTTTCTTTGCTTGATACGTGTTGAATGGCAACAAGTTAGGCTTAGGAAGCATAACTGTCAAGAGATTCATCAAATCATTGAAGCTAGTGTCAGACCATTTATGTCTAGCCTTTAATCTGAGAAGTTCTAGTATAGAACGCAACACCGTATAATCCTTGTCACATCTCTTGGATTTGTCGTAAAGAAGATCCTTCGCTGATTTCTGCAATGGCTCCCAATTGTCTAACCCTCGCGCTGTACCAATTATGAGCTTTGGTTCAGCGTGGCGCAACAAAAATCTTCCATATCAAAATCAGCCTCTATATCATCAATACCAGAGCCACCAAATTCATCCATCGTTTCACGGGACATGTCTTCCATTATAAAATTTTTTGCCTCATCGAAGGAAATATCACCAGTCTCTTCAGGAACGGCAACTTCCTCGTGATAGGTCCATACCTTGTAATCATTCTTAAATCCATGCTCCACTATGTGTCCCAAAATTTTCTTCGGGTCTTTCAACATTTTCTGATTCTTGCAATCAAAGCACGGACAAAAAACATCCCTCCTATTCTCCCTCAAAGCATATGCCTTTACCTAATCAACAACTTTTGATGCTTCCTTCATGAACGCCGGATGAGTTCTCTGTGTCTCGTACATCCATGTCCGATCCATCTCCTAAAAAATACTGGATGAATGCAGGTGTAATTTCTTAGATAACATAAAAAAAATATCCCCTAAAAATTAGACCTATAATACTTTAACTCATCATGCACTAGTGATTACAATAACAATTATAGTCATCTAAACATTATATTTTAGCTAGAATTTATCAAAAAAAAGCTCAGAAAAGTCCATTTGCAAAACTGCAAAATTCATCGCAATCCACCAATGAGATTTGAAATAATTGGAGGCAAACTAAACCAACATTATATTAAAGTAGTATGCACTAGTGATTACATTGAAAATTTTGTCGTCTAAACATTATATTTAAGCTAAAAATAAAAAAAATAGCCTACAATAGTCCATTTGCAAAAGTGCAAAATTTGTTTCATTCCACCGATGAAATTTGAAATAAATGGAGACAAATGAAAGAGAAAATCAAGCATGTAATCTTCTATATAGATGCCAAGCAAAGATTTGAAGTTGAAAACCTCCCCACTATTTGTTGCCTTGTTTTGGAGAGATAAACGTCAGGTTTGGAATGGCTGCGGCTCAAGCTGAGAGCATATATGGCTTATCGCATGCGGCATCTTAAGAGACTCGCACGCGATAATACGACCATTGTCGCGTGCAGTCGCTTAAGCGACCACACGCGATAAGGCATTATCACGTGCGGTCTATGAACCGGTCCCCGGGGACCGGTTTTTGCAGGTACGGTCACTTATGGTCCGTTTGCAACCTAATGAAGGCATCGTACAGAAAAACAAAATTTGTAGTAGTGACCCACACCGTCGATGCTCGCTCTGGCACTAGCGTTGTCATCGCTGGAGCGCCTGTGATGAGCTACAAGGTGGCGTACCCGAGCACGAACGTGCCGTCGTACTACGCGCCCACGATAGTAGTGTCCATGCAGCCGACGCCCATGCCACCGCCGCTGCCGCAGATTTCGTACGGCTACTCGCTATACCTGCCCATGATGATATGCCACCGTCGTCGTCGGAGTACCTGTACAGCCCGTTGGGCATGCGGTCATCACTGCTGCAAGAGTCGTACAGCAACATGTTCAATGAGGAGAATGCGAACTCATGTAGCGTCATTTAATGTCACCGCCGGCGTCGTGTAATTGATGGTGAGGGTTCGTAACGCCTCAACAACACACTTACATGTGGGGCCCGACGTATGCCACATCAGCAAAACCAGGAAAAAATTTGGTCTATATTGCCTTGGGACCAACTTTGAACGGTTTTGAATAGTTAAGGGGTAGAGATTTCTGGTATTGGGGATTGGGGATCTCAGATAAACTTGACGTAAAGTTGAGGAACGTCAGATGAACTTATTCCCCGCACGTACATCCGCAACCCTATTCCGGCCCAACTAAAATGGGCTACACATATGCCGCAATCCCGTTCCAATCGGACTAAAATAGGTTGCACGTGCGCCGCAATCCCGTTCGATCATACCAAAATGGACCTTGCGTTCTTGCCAGCGTGGGCCGTGGTGGGCTACCAACTTCTCATCTCTTTATTTTTCGCACGCACATTTTTTAAACAGTATGTTTTCAAGTTGCTTTAAAAAAATCATTTTACCTATTTTTAAAGTTTTGTTAGTTGATAGAAGTACTTAATTAACGGAATCATGTGCTAATTTGTTTGTCCGTTTTATGTGTTAGGATGGAAGGGTTCCCGACTTAAAAGAAAAAAACACAGCCTCCTAATTAGAGAGAAGAACCAGCTGACGTAAGGCTATGGACTTGAAGATGCTTTTCTACTACACGTCACGCGTATGGTTCCAGATCCAGGACTATACGACGATACATGCTCATCATCACTTCATCAGCTCATGGTAATTAAGTGTGTTTCGTCATCATGCGTAAAATGCGCAATATATCGTCCAAGACTGATCAAGGCTAGCTAATGGCTAGTTGCGGACTGATCGATGGCCGAGTAATTAGTGTAGACAAGACAACGAGTAGCCTGCAAACCCGAATCTATCGATGGATCTGGTGGCAATCCGAATGATATGTGACAGGACATCGATCACCGTTTGTGTGTTCGTCCTGAAGATAGAAAAAACACGACATGACCCAATCGATGGAGCCTGGCTAGCTTTGACATTGTGCAACTCTATATATGAGCATAGCAACTGGGGACTGGACACTTCTGCCACTAGAGCTGCGTGGAGTTGCCCTCACAAATCACTGAAATCACCATCAACAAGATATCTAGAGCATGGTTTTTCTTAGTAGCTATGGTTTTGGATTTTGCGAGGCATCGGTTGCAGTACTTCGATGACAGCATTGGTTTTTCTTATTTAAAATACGGAATCGCTTAACTTTCATATGACAGAAATTTATGAGGATTTCTATAAAATCTTCCACCATTAAACCAACATCAAGATTCATGCTACATTTCTTCTTCAGCTTCGACGACCGCTAATGACCCGATGAATTAGGGTTTTGTGTTCTGGGTTAAGGTGGGGATAAGAGAAAAGAGAAGAGAGGGACATCGCTAGGCTTATATGAATGGCCGTGGGAGGCAACGAGGCACCGATGACGATGCCTAGAGCCACGTGACTAAAGAAGGATAGTGAAGGCAAAGTGAAACTTGGGGTTATAAGACGGTGGCTGGTGATGACGGATCCAACGACAAAAGAGCCGCTGGAGACGGGAAAGATGATGGAACGGGAGCACTCGTCGTTGCTAGCTTGACGAAAAGGAGGAGTAGGCCGGCCCAGCAAGGCCTCATTGGCGTCGTTGATGTCTTTCTGCCAACCAGTAAAACCAGGCAGCTGCTTAGTGGGGCGGTGGCAGTGGAAGATCGAATAGAGTAAGAGTCGATCGAACAAAAAAGGGAATGGTAGCCCCGGGGGAACATAAGAAATAGAAGAGAAGTTTGGTTTGAGGGTGCTTCGACGAATCTTAAAGCCAATCCAATGATTAAAAAAAGAAAACATATATATATAGAGTGAGGTTTTCTATCATGTGTTTTATAGAAAAATCCTTTAAAATATCCTACCATATTTGGAAAGAAACATGATTTAAGTGGAATACTAGTAAGTTTTTTTATTACTCTCTTCGTTTCATATTATAAGTCGTTTGACTTTTTTCTTAGTTAAACTCTTTTAAATTTGATTAAGTTTATAAAAAAATTAACAACATCTACAGCATCAAATTAATTTTATTAAATCTAATATTAAATATATTTGATAATATGTTTATTTTGTATTAAAAATATTAGTATATTTTTATATTAACTTGATCAAACTCAAAAAAATTTAATTAAAAAAAATCAAACACTTGATAACGGAGGGAAGTAGCCTTTATACGATGGCCTGCCCACCAGGACATGTGCAGAACAGGCAGGAGCGGAATTTGGTAGGTGAGCTTCGCTGTGCGCCCGCGCGCGGTGGGTACGTTCAGTTGCGAGAACCTTGGAAGCCCAGAATTTCCGAGTGGTCCTCGGCGTCGAGATCACCACGAGAATGGGGCAAAAACGGAGGAGCGCACATACAAAAAGTCGTCGCAATGGCCCTTTGCACGATCCTTTGTTTCTCTCGTTCGTACGTGGGTCAGTGCCGTTGGAGAGACAAATTTGGCTTTCGTCTACATGACTGTAATATCTTTCTCTCTTTGTCAATCTTCTTGTAATGTTTCCACCTGTTGGGGTTGAACCGTTGAAGCAGATGGATTTTGCAATATGGATTTTAACAGTTCTATGGTCAGGGTTATTTAAGCTAGCACGGATTGTATGGACAAGGGAGAGGGATCGAGAGATGTGGTGCTTGCCTATCCATCTGCCCACGCAAGGGCCGGTCACCGGCCATCTGTCGGTCCATCGGTCGATAATCAATCAAACGGTCCAGACCATTCAATTTGTTGCTACTACTTGCTGCAGACAACAAATTTATCGGTGTACCGCATATTGTACGCACGTTTCTGTTCATGAGTACTTTCTCTATTTTATTAAAAAAGCTAATCTAATATTAAATATTGACATATTCTAACACTATAAATTTAAATAAATTTTTAGATTAGACTATGTTTTTTTAATAGACGGAGCACCCGTCTCGTGCTTTGCCCCCATCCGCGTACTACGTTGGTTGTTCTGCTGCAAAGTAACCGGTACGCTTTCGCTTCAATATAATGGCGCCCTCGTACGAATTAATCGAGCTCTGCTCTCTGCAAGCACCAGCACATAGTATTCAATACCGCTACCGGTGCTTCAATTCGTACGTGATGCCTATGTACGGCGGCGAGCATCCACACATTTCGTTACATGTACACATTAACGGTTTGTTGCACGTTGCAAATTACTGGTAGGAAATTTAGCTGCATAACCAACCCGTGCGTATGTGAAGCGTAGCTTGCAAGCAAGCACTACTAAAAAAATAATTTACTGGTAGGAAATTTAGCTGCATAACCAACCCGTGCGTATGTGAAGCGTAGCTTGCAAGCAAGCACTACTAAAAAAATAATTTTTCTCGACATCATATGATGTTATTTTTTCAGGCGAACTATAAAATCACCATTTGCAAAAGTAGCTAAAGATACAATAAAACTAGTCATGTCTGTGAAAATCGATTTTTACAAGCATGGTCTTAAGAGGTTCGCCTACAAAAATAAGGTTATTTTGCAGACGGACCTTTTAAGACCACGTATTTTATTTTTGCAGACGGATCTCTTAAGACCACACATGTAAAAATTGATTTTCGTAGACAGGACGTAAAGACGTTCGCCTACAAAAATAACCCGGTCTCGTAAAATTGGCTAAGTCCCTCACTCCCTCACCTCACTATTCACTCTCCCACCTTCACTTCCCTCCCCTCCCTCTCCCTCTACCTCCCATATTCGGTTGAAGGGCGACGGCGTCGCTGCCGGCCACAGCCGGACACAGCAAAGGGGCCGGCCACAGCCGGCGACGGTGGCGGAGAAGGCTGCGTGGCCCCTCCTCTCCCTCCCTCCCTTTTTCAAATCCGGCTCCTCCCCTCTCCCTCTCGGATTTGACTGTGGGAAAGGGTGGCGGCGGCGGCATGGCTAGAGAGGGAAAGGCGACGGCGGCGGCCTCAACAGGCAGAGAGGAAAGGGCACTGGTAGCGCATGGAGGAGGCGACGTGGCCCCTCCCAGATCTGACTTCCCTCTCCTCCCCTTCCTCTCCCTCCCAGATTCGGCGGAGAGGAGAGGCGGTGGCGACGGCGGCCTCAGTAGGCGGAGGAGGGAGAGCACTGGCAACACGCGGAGGATACGGCACCCTTCCTTCCTCCAAGATCCGGCTCCCTTCCCTCTCCTCCCTCTCCTTTCCAGATCCGACGAAGGAGAAGGGTGACGGTGCGGCTCCCCTCCCCTCCCCTCCCCTTTCTCCCTCCCAGATTCGGCTCCCCTCCTCTCCCAGATCCGGCAGAGGGGAGACGGCGGCGGTTGGTGTGGGTGGTGGTGGGTTTTTTTTAACCAAGAATAATTTCGCAAGCAGGTGGCTATAGCGCCTGCGAAGATGGACAGGCCGCCTGAAAAATGATTTTCACAGACGGGGCTTGTAAAAATCTATATTTTCGTAAGCCTTGAAGTGCAGCCGGGGTGGATGTCCACCTGAAAAAATTTGTTTTGCCCATTTACAAAAATCTATTTTCTAGTAATGAAGGAAGAATATGTAGGATTAATTGTATTTTCTCGTTACACGGCACACGCATACGCACATACACCTCTATACATGCAACACCACAATCACACATCACGAATACGCCCAGTAATTAACAAATGCTTTAAAAGACGTGAAACAACGACACATCATTATCTCACTATATTTCTTTTTGAAAACACACCTACATGTGCGTAATATTTATGAACATCAGAATTTAAACCGGATGGAGTCATGCATGTATGACTCCACCACCACACTATTGATGTTTTTTATATTAATTGTTGAATTAATCACACCTCAATTATTTGTCCTGAAATCTTAATAACAATTGGTTGTAATTTTCTTAAAATAAAGTCAGAAATAAGTTATATTATCTTTTTAAAAAAACAAACGGAGGAACTAATTGGCACCCCATTGCAAATGAGCAAGTTGTATCCACGAGCTATCTTACTTTTTATATAGTACGTGATGAACTCATAAATTTTCAAGTCAAAATATGAAAAGATACATTTTTTAAAAAAAAATATAACAACCTTCTATTTGATTATAAGGTTGTTATATTTAAGGATGAAGAAAGTATACGCACATAGAGCTGATGGCATAGTGCTACTAATTCACAACGGTGAGCATATAATCCAAAACGGCTGGCTAGGTTGTCGGGCGCATATATGGGGGCCATAAAACGATGTGACCGTGAGCTAATAATTAACTTGCAGTTGACCTTGCAATAGGACTTCCCGAGAATTATGTGCCTGGCCTGTTGAATACTTGAATGTTGATATCAAACCTAGGCCACCCGTTAAGCTAGTTGCGCAAATATCTCAAACAGAAGTTGTAATAGGAACAAAACAACGTTGGACTTGCATGTACTACAGAACCTTTACAGCCACGCTCGCACTCAAACTCGCCTCACAAGGAACATCGAAAGCAAATGCATGGAGAGCTCGATCGATCGTGCACCAAACGGATTCCCAAAGAAGCAGCTCTCAGCAGTGCGAGCAGTGAGCTGCCTTTAACCTTTCGCTTGCATTGCTTTAGGGCTTTGAAATACAAAAAATTTACAGGATTTTCAAAGGAAACCGTTTTATTCTTCTAAAATTTTCGTGAAGATACTTCAAACCGTAAGAATGACGTACTTTTGCTTTCTCCCATGAGACACGTCGTCCTATGTTATCGTGATACATGACTAGAGTGATAATAAACCTAACATTTTAGCTTATAAAATATAAGGGTTGAGGTGAAATTAGTAGATTTTTTATTGAGTTGTGAAAGGATCCATGGGCCTTAACCCTAACCCATTACCACCCGCTACACATGGCGTTGTTCCATGATGTTTTCTGAGGTCATCTCTAGTGTTAGTATCGATTAGTTCAGTCCATCCAATGAACGAAACTTCTGTTCAATCTATACATTATACTAATCAATTTGTGGGACCCACACGTGGAAAAAATCTTAGCCTCTCCTGCGTCTTCCTCTCTCTCACTCGCCCCAACAAAAAGTTTCTTTATTCGGTTGTATTGGACTCCTATCAAGAATAATAATTCACTTCAGTTTATTTTTCACTGATACACATGATTCGACTCTCACCATGTATTTGGTTCGATTTTTTCGTGCTAGGTTCGATTTAATTCTTACGTTGAAGGTGCTCACACAAATGGTAGCACCTATAGCTATAGCCAGCTACTAGTAGTAGCTAGCTTAGCTGCATGGTACACGGAGATTTCACGACGAAAGCAACAGGTATGGATACTGGAGGATGCCCTGTTAATTTTATCGAAAGGCAAAGGCCAGTAGCACGCTAGCATCACTCTTCGTCGTCCTCCCATGTGTATATCTCACTCATTCGGTCACTCGGCTGTCAATTCCTGGTCCCCTTGAGTAGAATTCAGCCAGTGCTTGCTGTACTGGACCCTACCCGGCCGGGTTGTTGGTGCCTTGGTGGTGGCCTCTCTTCTTCTTCTTCTTCTTCTTCTTCTTCTTCTTCCCCTTCTTAGCTAAGATTGATTGCTTAAGCTTGCAGTGATGAAACGAAACAGCCATAACTCTGGCTAGTGCATATGTAGCCGTAGCAGTACAGTACTACTACTACTACTACCTAGAAGCTAACCGGTCTCCTTAATTAGTCTTCAAAGCCTTGTGTGATTACACAGGTAGGAGGAGGATGAGATGAGTAGTAGGAGAGGTATAAAGCTGGCCTTGACACACGGCGTCGGCGGCTAGCTTGCTCCATGTCGTCGGCTATGGCGGGCAGATCGGTCATTAATTGTTGAGGATGGCGAGGCGCGCGAGGTGGAGAAGCAGGGCACGTGCATTCCTAGAGCTTCCGTCCAGCTCCCCGCGGCATGCAGCCCTTCCGGCGGGCTAGCTCACTCCGCCGCCGCCGCGTGCGCGCGCGGCTGGCTGGCTCCGGCCGGCTGAGATGCACGGATGCATGTGCCCTTCTTCTCCACCGTGCACGCCTCGCCTGCAGCGCGCGGTGGGAGACCTCGAGCATATGGCTAGCTAGCACTGCATGGGATTGATTCCCTGACTAAGGTAGCAAGAGCTAGCTGCAGCTTTGCATGGTTTTGCAAATTGCAACCTCCGGCCACGGTTTTTTTTGGAAGAAGACAGGCATGCAGGTATGTTGGTCATACTATACTGGATTGGTGACCATGCCATTCTCATCGTTTCTGCCCTTGTGTTTCCTATTTCCAAAGATTGATGATTCTATATATGCCATGATTAATTAATTAAATTCTCTAGACCTATATATACAGGCATCTTAATTTTGTAGAGTTAGAGAACCTCATTTGCAGTACTAATTTGTCTGGTTCTGTGAGCCTTTAACTACATGCATGTACATAATAGGATTTTGGATCTTTAATTTTCGAAGCAAATTAATTAATACTATTTGTTTTGCCTTCGATTAGTTGAGCGCGGAGAAGCGCACAAGAAGGATGATGAATGTGTTATTCTTCCGTCGTCCCCCTACTTAATTTCAGCCAAAATTTTTGCATTACAAAAAAAACTATAATACAGCAAAATTACAAAGCGTAAGCTAAATATCCCCGCAAAAACAAAAGCGTAAGCTAAATATAAGCTAGTTAAATTGTTAGTGGTGTACAACGCTTGGAGTATACCTTTTCAAATTATACTTTATGCAATGTCTTTGACATATGTATGTAGACAAACTTTTGAATTTGGAGTACAAGAAACTCGTATATATATATACTCGTATATGTATTAATTACTCGGATTTGGGTAATTAATCTAATAATTAAGTTGTCTGGGGTTCTTTTGGCTTGTTCAGTCGCCAGATGAGTAGCATTGCTGAAATGCATATACGAGCTAGAGCTTCTGCACTCGCTGAGATAGCTAGAAATGACTAG
Organism: Oryza officinalis; assembly: GCA_008326285.1. Taxonomy (NCBI): domain Eukaryota; kingdom Viridiplantae; phylum Streptophyta; class Magnoliopsida; order Poales; family Poaceae; genus Oryza; species Oryza officinalis. The sequence goes on from BDMV01000005.1 coordinate 35,818,300, forward strand.
TTTCTTGGACCAGGGTTTAAAATTTCAGAACGAATAATTTCGGTTCTATCGAACCCCTCGATATAATATTATTTCATTCGAAATTTTTATTTTTTTATTTTTTTACGAATTTGGTAATATTTGTTCAATTTTGACTAAATTTTGTTTGAAAATTCAAAAAAATCGGACTGAAATTTTGGTATTTTGGCATCCTGGAACAAATGCCGAACTAAAGATTGAACCCTGTCTTGGACACACACGCCTTTTGACCGTACGCATGCAATAATGCGTAAACTAACTACAAGTAGTAAATCTTTCCTATGATGCTCTGTCTTTCTCTGGTGAAAAAAAGCACAAAGAACGTGTCTGGCACTGAAGATGCATGTATGCACGATTATGCAAAACCAGAAGAGCGCAACGCCCATACACTATATATATAGTACAATATACTAGTTGACAGTGGTATTTAAAAGCCCGGCGCATATACCAAAGGAGCGTTTTAACGTTGATACCTTCAACTACTGATTGTAATACTATATATATATATATATATATATATATATATATATATATATATAGTGGTAAGATCTAAAGTTAATAGTAGGTGATATTTATTGGTATTTAAAATATTTCATTCTAAATTCAGCAAGCTTACCAGTGGTATTTAATGTTGACCATTTGTTTATTGTGATGACATGTTAAAGAGAGTTTCTAGATTTAATACGACGCTTGAAATTTTCGAAAATTTAAGTCACCTTTTCTAACCATTGGATGATAAATCTATGGTTCTCACCATCCCCTACTTACTAATTACCGCTCTCCAATGCTTGTACAATAAACTATCTCACATACAAAAAAAACTACAAAATTATATGAAATAAATTTATAAGTCATAAAAATTTATAGAACTGCATGCAAAAAAATCGAACTTAGATAGAAATAAAATAAAAACCACATATAGCAACAAAAATGCAGTAACAATGAACTAAAATTGCATGTTACATTTTAGGTTTTGCAACGTGCAATTTTAGGTGACTGGAAATTTATAATTCTTTGGGCGCTTGAATTCTAGCAAAAACCCCATAAAAAATATGATGCGTACTAATTTACCACCATGCATTCAATTACAATTCTACCTTATAGAAGTCTTATTACCAATGTTATTAAATGTAATATAAATATAAAACTAAAACAATGTGTGTTCCATCGGATAAGAAACAATAAACGGTGTATATTACTAGGAATTTGAGAAATGATGCATGGTCAAACCAACGCATATAAAATAAGATGTTACGACATATATACATGTTTGCACGACTAATATATTGCTCGTGCATTTGCAATAGAATTTTAATTAAAAAAATATTATTAACCCGACATTACCATCATTTTCTGCATATATTATTTCTTAATTGCAACATATATTTTTTTCCTGACACGTGGATCCTTTAATCTCACACTGTCCTTGTGCCTTCTCACAAAAAGTAAAGAGTTAGTGAGACGGTTGACGTGTGGACCCTCTAGTCCCACCTGTATTTTTTCCTCTAGAAAAAAGTAAAAAGTTTGCGGTGGAAGTGATACGATGACTTGGGAGTATACATATATAAATTGAGCGGGTAAGTTTGGTCAATTTTGTAAAATTTTATCATTGATTTTGTGTTTACAAAATTATAAATCCAACAAAATTTTATGATGCCTCGACGATATTTTCAAATATATATATAGAGAGAGAGAAATACTACCGGGCGCGTAGTGCCCAACCTAACCAGATGGCACGACACACAGCCCTTGTCCCCCCTATTGCCACCACCCCTAGAATCTCAAACCTTAGTAATTTTTTCACTTACAGAAACATCGAGACCGGGCCTTATAAGGAAGTGCCAAACAGGAATGTGCTAGTAATTTTTTCACTCACGATCCCATATCCTAGCACATAGATATAGATATGTTCAGTAATTTTTGCCACTAACCAAGTCGGCGCCTTGAGAAGTTTCGTAGTAATTTTGTTACTCATGACACTACTACCACCCCCAACCTTAGTAATTTTTTCACTCATTGGCTAAAACAGTGGAGCTTATAGGATAACTGCCAAACATAAAGGTTTTTTTTAACTCACGAAAATAAGTTTATTTTTTGGCCTTCCATCTTGTCCCAAAATAACTTCATGTTGAAATAATCATTTGCATCGGAGTTTCGTGAAAGTAAAAGATAAATGTATTGAGAGTAGATAAAGTGAGAAATAATTGCATTGAAATTTTAATAAATTAGAGGTATTGTAGTATTTGTTTTTGATGTGTGTGGGATATGTGAAAAATAAAATTATTTGATGTGTGTGGGATGTGCCAAACAGATGCTAGTAATTTTTTCACTCATGATCCCACTCTCTTGCATATAGATATGTTCAATAATTTTTCCACTCACCAAGTTGGCTATGCGCACCGAGGAATTAATTTGAGCACAGGAGATGGTTTTCTTCCTTGAGTAATTTTTTAACTACTATACGGGGTGGGAAGGTGGGCGCCGGGGGTAGCGGGAATTGTTGTGAGTCACGCCATTGCGATGCGTAGTGCGCAGCGCTCCCTCTAGCGCTACCCAATATATATATATATATATATATAGATAGATAGATAGATAGATAGATAGATAGATAGAGAGAGAGAGAGAGAGAGAGAGAGAGAGAGAGAGAGAGAGAGAGAGAGAGAGAGAGGGTTCTATACACCTGGGAGTACGTACTCCTGCTCCGATCCACCGTTGATCAACGCACGGCATCGATTGAGCACCCACGGCCCTGCTATCGGATCCCGCCCTACCCGTTTTGATTTTTTCCAAAATAAATTGCTGGAATTGTTAATTACACTTAATGATCGGATCTGGCAACGGCGCTAAGCTGCTCGCATATATATTCTTGTTTCAATTGCGGCAGCGGGTTGCGGCGACTCGCTCGATCTCCCCCGACGTTTCTCAGGCGAGATTCGGCTGCTAACAGATCGATCCACCTCATCGGAGAAACATACATGGCGACACTACCTCGTGTCGTCGTGTTCCTTCGTCTGTCCAGTCGGCGCGATTCACCACGATTCACCAGGCAATGTGCTTCGTCCGCTCACCGTGACTTCCTCGTTACCAGGCGGCGGTGATTGGAATATGTCAACACCGGCGTCCGGCCTTCTACGTGTACGTGATGCATCTGCTAACTCCATTTTTTTTTATCAATGATGTATTCAGTACCATCCTTTTTATCCATCGAGTCTCCTCCAGAACCTTTGATGGAGCTGGTAAGTCCTTTATTGCAGATCGAAAAGATTCCCTTCGATTTTTTTTTTGTTTAGATCAATTCCTTCATTCCTCTGATGTGAGTCCCGTCGAGTGATTAGGCATGTAATTTCTTTGTTGCATGCAGTTGTGTAGATGCGAGACCCACGCATGTATCAAGGACATGCGGAGCAATGGCAGCCCTACTCGATCTCGTCAGCGTTCCCAGGCCAGGCCATGGCCTCGATCGCAGAGGGGTGCGTGGCCGCTGCGCGCGGTCAGTGTGATTCATCTTCTAAACCGGGACTCCGGCAAATCAACCCCGTTGCACAAGTGCACGACACTGAGAATTGGGCAATATACTACTCATTTTCATGAGAATTAATCTTATACGCTTGTACAAAGAATGAACCGGTGAGCAACTACAAGTATATGCCCATTTATTTGATAATACCACTTCTTCTCGGTAGTACATACTTTTTGGCACAAAAGGTATATACTGTTTAGTATGTCTTACTACTAACTAAAAAAACAGTATATACTACTACTAAACTGAAAAACAGTATATACTGCTAGTCTGCTACTAAACCAAAAAAAATAGTATGTACTACCGCTAAGCAAATAACAATATATACTGCCATTATGCTAAAAGACAGTATGTACTGCTACTAAATAGAAAAAAGTATGTACTGTTACTAACTTTTAAAAAAATTTACTGGTACTACCTTTACATATACTGTCCACTCAAAGAAAAAGCAGTATATTGCACTACTTAGCATATTTGATCCTCTATTAACTGACCCCGGCTGCCGTACACGTCGGCGAGGAACATGTTTCAGGATGAAGCAAACCTAAGAAGCCAGACGAATATCAGTATGTGACAAGAAGCCAGACGAATGAACCAACATATATAGTTATGAGCATGTGCCAGTGAATCAGTACCAGTATGTGATTGTGATGAGCATGTATTAGTGCAAAGACTGTATATACTCCTCTCAGCGAAGGATTAGCATATACTGTATCCTTAAAAAGGCAGTATATAATCCACGTGATTAACTAGTAATCATGTGAAAAGAAAACAATTAATTATATACTTGAAAAAAATACTACATATTTGTAAGACTTGTAATACTTGTAGCGAGCTACCTCAAGCGTGGATATCAAAATTTTTGAAGCTGACAGTACGTATGTATCGCCCGGATTGCATGCATGCAGAAATTTGAAAAAATGATTTTTTTTCTTTTAATCCAACTATTTATTATCACCTAATGGATATTCAACAAGAAGGGAGTGTACATACTCCCGGAAGTACAAAATGGTCATCCTCTACACACACACTATTTTTCTTAAACGGAGAGCATGCATGCATGCATGAAATTATTGATGATTAAAACTTTAAAAATATGAGATCAAAATCTTGTTCCAAATTAACCTCACGTACGTATTCGTGACTCGTGAGCCGTGACCCAGCCAGGGGGTAGATCGATAGGGTACATACGTACCGATCGACGTACGTCTCTGCTGCGTGCCGGCCGGGCAGGAGCGTCTGCTGCGTGCCGGCCGATGCTAGACATGAACACATGTGCTTGCTCTGGCCGCGATGCAGCTCTGCTGGCGCACACGTACTGCACATGTCACGCACGCACGTCAGCCGTCAGTTTGATCTCTTGTCATAGGAAAAAAGAACAAGAAAACCGTACATACTGTAGTTACGTGCGCTCTGTGTACAGTGCGACGTACTATGGCTTTCACGACGATATGACACTGCAACTGTGCAATTAATACATTTCGGGTAGACATGGATGGATGATGGATCTCGATCGGCGCCCCTGCTTGATTTTGATTCTTATATCTAAAAGACTAGTATAAAAAACTGAAAGATATTGTGATTCGGTGGTGGGCTTCGATGTCACACGTGAATGGGCCTCGGCTTATCTGGGCCGGGATACGAACAACGGAATTTTTTTTCTTAAAAACAGAAAAGGAGCAACGGATAAAAAAGATCCACCTGTCGCCTCTCGTCGCCGCCACAGGCTGCTCCGGTCGCCGGCCCTCGGACTGGGGAGCGCTCATCTTCTGTTGGAGAGGAGAGGAGAGGAGAGGATTGAGAACTTAACGTTTGACGTGTGGCCTGGCGGCTGCGAAAATTCATGTACGAATCTTTTAATTGACCTGTCTATGAAAAATAAACCTGTTTTGCATATGAATCTATTGTAAAAGTTAATTTTCGCTAGTGGTCTAGTGGACCTTTACCGAGAAAAAAAAGAACATTTTTACTTGTAGGTATTTTGGCGTAGAGATCTTTTATTATATACTAAAAGTTTATTAAATTTTTTATAAACCCTCTCAAAGTTGTCACATGACGTTCCTTAAAACACTCTTAAATTGTTACATTACGTCGATAAAATATATCCTTGATTTTGACTTCATTCGATGGGTCCACAATCTAAACCGTATAGATTTGAACGAACCAGACAGACCCGTGGCCCAGCTCGGTATCGTCTGTCTTTGGCCCGGGGCCCCGAGCAGACTTTGCCGTGCTCCCATCTACCCCTTCAGCGAATCAGGATTTTCTCTCTAAATAAAAAAAATCAACAAGCGAATTTCTCAGCGACAGCGCGCGGGGGAAGCCAGGAAAAAAACGCGTTACGCGCGCTTATCCTTTTGCATTTGGTTGGCAAACATCACAAAATCGATTGACATCTGATCTTCATTGATCTACGGACAAGCAACAAACAACCAGGTGAAGAAAATCCTTCGTTGATGAAACATCCAATGATCCTACCACCGTATCAAACAAGTGAGCGATGCAATCCATCTCTTTGGTTGATCTCTCACCATACTATGCCTTCCGGTTCTCTCTTTACTTTATCCAGACAAGGATATTGCTCATATTCTAATATATAAGTTTTTTATTCCAAAATATTCGCTAATGCCAGTTTTTTGGGTGCTGTCAGTTGGTTATAACTTTTCTTTGCACTTTGACTTCGAAAATTTGTTTGTTTGATTTTTTTTTAGAGAAACACTTGATTCTCTCGGTTAGTTAGCTACTAATCAATCATTTTAATGTGTATGAGTCACACGTGCACAGCATTGCCCGTCCCCTCCCCTCCCCTCTTGGCTCAGGCTCTTTGTTCTTCACTCCTCTCTCATTTCTATTTCTTAAGCTATCAAACTAAAAGAGAAATTATCAATAATATTAAAACAACCTATTTTTTAAGTTGTACATCTGATTTCTAATCTAATTTATCGCTATTCTCCACTCTTTACTCCTTTATATTTCTAGCTATAAAACTAAAAGAGAAACAATCAATAATATTAAAACAAACATAATTTTTAAAATCTAAACTCTTGATTTCTAATCTAACTGGTCCTCTTTTTATAACTAAATCAACCATTTAAGAACCATAATGCCTATATTCCAAACTTAAAACAAGACTAAATTGAATAAATTGGATATTATTTAAAATTAATAAAAAATGACTACATTGAACCAATTGGAAAAAATAATTAAAAATTCATAAAAACTTGGTTCTTACTTCTCACTTAAATTGAAATAAACATTGTCTATTCTATTGCCATAACCATTTTTAAGTGTTTAAATACTAATGGCTTTCATCTATCCATTATGAGTTTCTCTATATATTATTACATATATAAACCACACTAAGTTAGGAGTGTATAGTTGGTTTAAAAGTTATATTTCTTACTATTAAATTTAATTTTAGGATCCATGTTGACTATGCATTTTAAAAAAACACTATAGATCAATAATAGGAAACAAGTTCAAGGATATGTATATCTCTTGTCCTTATTCATTCATATATAACTATGTAACAAATTACGTCAGTATGGATCAATTAGAAGGAGATGTAGCTTGATGTTACGAATAAAACATATTTATTAACAATGATATTTTTTTGGAATTTGTTAAGAAAAATAGAGCACCTAAACATTCAACTTGAAAGGAATAACACCTTACTTTTAATTTCTAAGTTTATTTGACATGTTTTTTAAACAAAGTAAGTCAACCTTTTTCTACATAATGAAAAATATCATAATAATTTCATACATAGATGAATTAAATATTATATAGTATAAAGCTAACAAATAACTTGAAAAAAATTCAAAGTAATACCGATAAAAAAATTATTGAGAAATAGTACTTTTAAAGCGTGACAAGTGTCATCTGTTTGATATTTTGCTCTTACATATTTTTTAAACATAATTTAGAGATACATGCCTGCATGAATGCGCAGGCTACTTTGCTAATTATTTTTTAAAAGAAGAGTGGAGTCTGATTAAGATGCTGTCCTGGACCAGGACTGACCTGGAAAGTGCATGTGCGATCGGAAGTACTAGAACACACGATGCATTTTCATATCTCGTTCAGCTTTGGCGGCGAGACACGGCACAGGTGGAAAATACATCTCCGGATCGATGACGTGGACCCATCTAGCTCGTGTAAATTTCGGTTTCTTTTACTCGCGAGACACATTTTCAAGTCAACGTTTTGTTCTCTTCTCCCATGCGCCTCGCTCTCCTCACCAAGCAACTAACGGGGACAAGCCGCCAATTCGATTGATTACTTATTTGATTAGTCAAATATGCGATAGTTGTTTAGTTATTAGTTAATCGATAGTCAGTTGGAAAGGATAAGGCGTGACGGCAGATGCTTCGCGCCATTTTTCAAAAGTAAACTTTAGGAAGCTACGAGTTCAATCATACTACTGACTACCAATTTTTTTTTTCAAAAATCACTACTAACTACCATTTCTTTTTGTTTTTCTTTAATATTTCTATCTAAATTTTAAAACCTACAATAACTTATTTTTATTCTTTTTCTTGTGTTGCCGGGTCACACTTTTGGCCTAAGACACGCAATTCCATATAAATGTGTAGTTCTTAATTTAACTGTTAGGACGCTTTGGTTTGCAGTTATGTGGAATTTAATCTCTTTATGTTATAGTATGATCAAAGTTAAAAAGCCTCGTTGATTAGCGGCGATGGGACATGAATACTTGGCGAATCCTTCTAGCTGGCCCTTGCTGTCGGAAAGCTCGAAAGGTCTGGTTACGTGCCGCCCAAATAGATCAAGGCCAGAATAAGTTTCCCTTTCTTAATTTATTATGTATAATTAATAATAATCACGCGTAGGCAGTACATGTACGTGCAAACATAATTAAGGAGGTTAGGGAGATAATGGGATATGCATTTACAGAACTCAAAATTAAACCTGCAAAAACGAAGCGTGCATATGCTACCAATATGCAACGGAAAAAAAAGGAGAATCACGTACCGGCCGGTAGTATGATAGTGGAGTCTGGTTCAAATCTATTTGTCATAAATATTACAAACATAATACACTAATACACTTTTTGATAGTAATTTAGTGAGGCCAGAGGTTTGGCTCTGGTTTCTTTTTTTTTTAAGCTATCAAAGCATGTACTATAGGACACATTTATGAGCATGAGTGTGTGGTCTACATAAGTGTAACTTAAAATGTTAGTAATAATAATGTTCATTCTCACGTCATCCTTATAGGGATGGCATTTTTGCCCACAGGCTTACGTATCCGCGAATACTCGGCCTGATGGGTATGGGCATGGGTGTAATATTTTGTCCGTGGGCATGTGTTAACAGCAGATTTTCGTAATCTACTTGGAGAGAAAAGAGAAAACCGATGCAGAGAAGAAGGGCTAAGTTAGAGTCGGACCAGGTCTCATATCGGACAGCCAGGCGTATCGGACTGGAAGAAGCACTAGCAGGAAGAGCATATTGTCCGATGCGGTTTCAATGTGGTTATTGGCCAATAGAGGCTAGAAATTGACAGAGTCAGCGTGGGCTTGGTCTGGGCTCGAGATAAACTTCAAGGTGGTTGCCAAATAGAGATAAGGCTCGGTTTTAGGCATTTGTATCTTGTAAATCAAGTAGGTTTAGATCTAATTTTTGGCAAGAGTCTACTGCAAAGACTTGTTTGTTAATTAGAGATAAGATCGTGTCCTACACGGACCGTGTTGTAATCTCGGGTATAAATATCCCGGTAGTTTGTATATAGAAACTCTCTCAATCAATCACACAATCAACCAAATTTAATCTACCTTCGACGCATCGCCAACCCTCGCAAGAGGTTAACTCCCGACGAGTTCTTGCTTCCCCAGAGCAGAGGTAAGAACTTGTACCCGACGATCTATATCGTCGGGGCTAGCGTGTCGCTTTAGGCACGTTAAGCCCTGGCGATGTGATCGTCGTTTATCGTGTGTTAGCTAATCTTGATGCAGTTTTCTAATTCTATCTCGCCAGCGGCTAACTCGTTTTAGGGTTTATTGCCGACGATGATCGAATTAGCTTGCTCGTCTAGATTATCTAAGGCATCTACCATCTTCAAAATCGATCGACGACTTGATTTTCTTTATGTTAACTCTCGATCTACACTCTGAGTTGCTATCAACCTTAGTCGTGTTTTGAGGTTTAACCCAAAGTCTGTTTTTCGATCGTAATTAAGGATAGCACCGGGGTTTCAGCCGGTCTTACATAATGCATGTGATCGGCTATGTTCTTGCATGCGTTTGCCACTTATACAGGTGGATTGGTGAATATAAGCACATCGGTTATAGGGTATTCTTAGGATCTCTCTGTGATTGGTATATTTATATTGGCCGATTGGCTTGTATAAGTTCGCACTGGAGTATTAGCTAGTGTATTTATCTTTATGCAACCCTCATCGGCCGATTCCAGTGATTCGCTATAAACATATTAACATGGGCCGATGGGATTAGATCTGTTTTATCAGTTACATCATATTATTACTTTAAGTAAGCCGATATAGCTTTGCCCTATCGGTCAGGCCTCCACGATGCAGCATCGGCCTATCGGCCGATCGGCCATCATTTCTCACATGGTTTACTTGTTTATTCTTGTTGATTGCAGATCAAATCAACTGACACGCCCTACACACACCTAGGCAAGCCATTGGACCTGCACTGGAGCTAAACAGACCTCCTAGGCCGCCGTGGAAACGTGGAACCCGTTTTGTTGCGAGACGGGTCTAAATTCTACGCCAACAGCATGCTCACTCAAGACTCAAGAACGTAGCAGGCAGCAACCGGGTATTGTTTTTTTTCCACGGGTAACCCATGCCCGACCCTATACATATGTATTAGCTAATTTTGGTACATCTTTTATTCCTCATACTTCTTTCTCTTGGCCTATTTGGCCCACTAACTAGGGACATACATATACTCAATTAATAGAAACCCTAATCTAATTCCTCACTTCTCTCTCCTACCCCAATCCCTACGGCGGTGGCGGCGGCACGGGCTATTGACGGAGCGGAGGCGGCTGGCGACGCGACGTGGTAGTGCACGGCAGCACAGACGGAGGCGGCGGTGGCTAGCAACATGGCGGCGCACGGGCGTAGGCAGCGGCTGGTGGTGCGGTGGTGGCTGGCGACGCGGCGGCGCACCAGAGCAGGCGGCGGGTGGCAACGTGGCAGTGCACAGGGCCACGGGCACAAGCGGCGATACACGGTGCAGGAGGCGGCGCAAGTGAGTACCCGCCGGGCATGCCCGTGCTCGACGGGCATGGGCACATGCATGAGATTTTGTCCGATAGACTTTGCGAGCATGGGTTAGACGTGGGCACATGGGTCTCAGGCCCGGCATGGATTCATTCTGCTCGTGCCTGACCTAGCCTGTTGCCATCCCTACACCCCTACCATTAACATCTGAGCCCCACAATTTATACTATTACGCCACCTTTTAACAAGTCATCCCCTATTTTATTATTGGCTCCTCCAAATTTCAAAATCACCTATTTATTCAATAAAAAAATTATAGTATTACTTAGACTAAATAAGTGCTTATTAATTGACTTAATAAGCTAGAAACTCAATTTGTTTTTTTTCAACGCACGGGCTCTAGGCTAATACCGAAAAACATAAGCAACGAAAAGATTTAAAGCAAACCTTTTACACTTATACTCTAAGCTGTCAAACACACAAAGTTACAATTAATTATAAATATAAGTTCTAAAATTTAAAATTAGTTGCCGCTTATAGGAGTAGCTCAAACAAATTGGGCCTTAACCATAACAGCTGTGAAGTGGCCATGGCTCTGCCATCGCATTGAAATCATTTCCGTGGACGAAATCTATTTTGCTACAAATGGTTTTATGGAAAAATTGAAAATCAGTGCTAAACTTCAAAACTAGATATTATTTAATCTAAAACTTTGAAAACAATTTGCTGAAATTTAGATTAGTTTTTGCATGAAACATGCCATCTGAGTGGCTAGGTTGCACAAAGCTAAACTGCCTTTTAATCATAAAATTGTTAAATAACAAAATTACAATGTGATGGTATTATAATTCCAAGGGCATATCCCATAAAAATAAGGCAAGTGTTGGAAACTTATAAAAATCATACCTAAAAATTTTGTAAATTTATGAAAAAAATACTAAAAATAGGTGTAAATATAAAATAAATTGTCATCAAATCTCACGTTCAAACTCAACATTATTTGGAAATAAAAAATTAAATTTTGAATGAATAATAACAAGACACTATTCACATAAAATTTGTTATTTTTCTTTCTTTCAAATGAATTTGAGCTCGAGAAACGCGTATATTCTTATTCCACACCATTTCACAAAAAACCATAAAAAGATCAACAATAACACTTATTTTTTCTATTGTTCGTCATCTGAAACAATCTAGACGCCTCCTTCTTCCAAAAGATGACAAAGCAGCCTCTGCGAGACAAGCCGAGAAAACAGGATTTGCAAGTACTACTATATTTTAAACTGTCGTCAATGGATAAACCCTTGGACCAAAACCGCTTAAACCCAAAACAATCCACAACACGGTCCGCGAGCCATCCGATTCCTCCCCTGCCATCTAAACATAGCCGCCGCCAGGTGGGCCCTGGTCCCACCCGTCATCCACCTGATTCCCATAGCCCGATGTGCATTAAACGCACCCGAACCAAGCCCGTCTCCTCCTCGCTTTGCTCCTCGCGATTCCGGAGTCCACCTGCCCTCCTCGTAAAAGGAAGGCGAAAAATCGAAGAATTTTTCGAGCTCCGTATCGCGTACGACACCCAAGGCCCCCCAACCCGAGGCGGCGGCGGAATCAGCAGCGGAGCGAGCGCGATGTACCCGGTGGTGACGGGGCCGCCGCCGGCGCGGCTGCCGGCGTCGACGCGGGTGGACAAGGCGACGAGCCACCTGCTGCAGGGGCCCGACTGGGCCATCAACCTCGAGATATGCGACACCCTCAACGCCGACCGCTGGTGACCCATCGATCGCCTCTTCCCCCTCTCCTCTCCCCTTCCCTCGCCGTGCCAGCTCGCGCCGCCGTGGTTCGTTTGGTTCGTTCGACGGTTTCGCGGGGACGGATTATTGTGCTGCGGGGGCTGGAGCGAGCTTTGCGGTGGGGAACGGGAATTTTGTCTGTTAGCTTTCTGATTTCTGTCGCGGCTCTGCTGTCCTCGTCGAAATTGGTTTTAGGGGGGCGTTGACTCGATTGGTTCGGCGGGTGCTGGTCAATGTTTCGATCGATTTCGCGCTGTTGCTTAATTGAGGTTAAATTGAGATGAATTTTGGGAAGTAGCCTCCAGTATGTAGCCATGGATTGTTTTCCGGTAGCGATTACATATTATGAGAACTAGAAGGGGGTGTAAGCGCCAAGCGGACGACTTGCATGTTAACCTCAGCTTAGGGTGGCATAAGTCCGTATGTTTCAGTAAACTTTTAGCCAGTCGAGGAATCGTGATTTGAGATCAGATGTAGTTATGTCGTAGCTCCCATTGAGATATCTCGATTGATTATAACAGAATTTCTGGGGGGTTATGTGATTTATTTTTCAAAGGGTACAAGGTACTTATGCCTATGTCCCTAAAAACATGAATTGATGTAATTTTAGGGGTTATTGGTTAGTTTAAGTGCATATGCTTGCAATTTTCGTCAATGAAAAAGAAAAGGTCTGAAGGTAGTTTACTATTTTCTATTGAAGTTTCTGTTCATGGTAAAAATGCATTTGATGCTCCCTGTCAGATATTGTTTAACTATGTTGAATTTGGACAATGATTAGTGATTACTAAAGTATTTCCACTTTGAATCAGGCAAACAAAGGATGTGGTAAAAGCTGTGAAGAAGCGGTTGCAGCATAAGGATCCAAGAGTTCAATTTTTCACTTTGACGGTGTGTGTTACATATTCATCATGATATTTGTTCTTTGTGTAATATTTTTATGCGAGAACTCTAGTTTTTATTTTTTTACAAACGTCAATTTGTTCAATTGAATGAACATTTACACATATATTGTTTTATTTATCTGCTCCTGGCTATCAGCATGGTAAGGGAGCATATCAAATTATTCTTCTGTCAACACTACTTCATGATTATGATTTTTCTTGTTTGACATTGGTTGCAAAATCTTTTCAGTTGTTGGAGACAATGATGAAGAACTGTGGTGAATATGTCCATTTTGAAGTTGTTGACCAACATATTTTGCAAGAAATGGTTAGAATTGTCCAGAAAAAGGTATCTTCCTGCTTTGGTTATAGCCACTACTCTCGTTACTGCTCTTATGTTGTTTTAATTAGCAAAGAAAAGTAAAAGAAGTATTTTTTTTTGGCACTAGGCCTGTTTGGGTACTGGGAATTTGGATCCAAATCCTTAGGAATTTGAACTAAATAAACAGTCTAAAAAGAAGTTACCTCACCCAGACAGTGAAAGTTCTTTCTGTGTTAAGAATTTATGGAAGCTTTAATTTCTGAATTTTAATTGAGTAACCAGTAAGATTGAGGTGTATATAATTGTGTCAGGACATTTAGAATGACGCTGTTTTTCTGAGAATATTCATTTTCTGAATGTCCATGCAGCATGATACGCAAGTGAGGGATAAAGTATTGATACTTCTGGACTCATGGCAAGAAGCATTTGGTGGACCTGGAGGCAAATATCCACAGTATTACTGGTCATACATTGAACTTAAGGTAGGCATTATGCTGCTACCTTTTACTTTACCATAATCTACTTAGGACATAGGTCTCATTTACCATAATAGCTGATGTCAAAATCTGTTACAGAGGTCAGGAGTAATGTTTCCCAGGCGCCCTGTAGATGCTCCTCCAATATTTACTCCCCCTGCAACACATCATACTCAGTCCTATGGTTCACCTACATATCCTGCTGGAAGTTTAAATGAGAGAATGACATCCGATGTTGAAACTCTGAGGTTGCATTCCTATCTAACTACTTAGTAGCTCTTCTCATTCCAGTTGTCCTTTTTGTTAACCTTTTATCATTTTTGTCTTCAGTTTAGGGGACTTAAATAATATTAGAGATACAGCAGAACTGCTGTGTGATATGGTGAATGCTTTGAATCCTTCTGATCGCATGGTAGGGTGAAATTCTCAACACAAAACTAGTTTTGTTGAAGTTTATGCAAATGGTCTATTAACATATTGGTGACCCCAGGCTGTTAAAGATGAAATTATTTCAGAGCTTGTCACCCAATGCCGATCAAATCAACAAAAGCTCATGCGATTTGTCAGTTCCACAGGGTAAGCTCGTTGGATTTCTAGTTTGTGTTTCTTCCTGCTTATGAATCATGTCAAAAAAGAAAAGATTGTAAAAAGGTCTGAAGACTCAGTCTCTCAAACTGTACAAAGACACAATTCCTTTTCTGAACACAGCTTGGTGTTTCCCTGAAGTGACTTCAAAGTTTGCTGTTTATTCTCCAGCACATGTGCATTCTGCTAATTTTGCAAATTTTATGCCATATAATTGGTGCTATAATCCAGACCGCAGAATTTAATATCTATGTTTTTGTGGTTTCTGTTGTTTAGGAATGAGGAGCTACTGAAGCAAGGCCTAGAAATCAATGATCGCTTACAGAGCGTACTTGCAAAACATGATGCCATTGCTTCTGGAGCTCCTTTGCCAGTTGAAACACGGAAAGACGAGATACCCAGAGAAGATCCAAAAATAAAGCCATCTGCACCTCCATCCGCACCTCCAGTTGAAGAGGATGAAGATGACGAGTTCTCTCAGATAGCAAGAAGGTACTTTAAAGTATCCTTTAACAGGCAATCTATTCATTCATTATCAGAAATTTAGTCTTAATGCTTTTTATATCTGCAGAAAAAACAAATCTGTGATAAGTAGTGATGAGGCATCATCCAGTGCTGGTGATCAGGCCCTTGTACCTGTTGACCCAGCAACTTCTGAAGCCTCATCTTTTGTTGCAAGCAATGCACTGGTGCCTGTTGACTCGTCTCCTGCCAGCGGTACTCGGCCAAAAGAGCAGGACATGATCGACCTTCTAAGCCTCACCCTGTACAGTCCTCCTGAAGCATCCACAGATTCTTCTTCGCAGAGCCAAAATGGCACTCAGCAGTCTGTCACGTCAAATGGACCAGAATTACCACCAAACTATCAGCCTGCTGCATCAAATGGATCACATTACTCTTCTAACCAGCAGGCATATCCAACGAATCAAGCTTACAACACCCCATACAACAATTATGTTGCACCTTGGGCCCAAGCTGGACAGGGCACACAGGTTGGAGCATATCAAACTCAGCCCATGCAACAATATGGATCCAGCTACCCAGCACCACCATGGGCGATGCCAGCAAGTGTCAACTCAACTAATCCTTTTCAGCCTGCAACATACCAGATGCAGAACCCTCCTGTTGCTTCTGTTGCCCCAACAAATACCTATCGAGCTCCTTCATCGCTGTATGCTGCTCCGCCAAGGCAACAAGTGCCATCCCCTGCCCCCAAATCGATGCAACAGTACAGCTCTTTTGTTTCTCAAACAAGAAATGGTCCGGCAATGGCTCAAGATGTTAGAATGAATGGGAATCCACGGCCATCAGAAACTACAGCGGCTGCGGCCAAACCATACTACATGCCAGACAATTTGTTTGGTGATTTGATTGATGTGAAGAGTTATGGAGGTATGACGAGTAGAACGACGAGCATGCCTAGTCCAAACGGCAGTGGCCAACCTTTGCTGGGTGGGAAGAAATAGTTTTCGGAGTTCCAAGCTAGCTACTACTGCTGTTCCACTCGTGTGTACATTTTCTGTATATCTCTTTTTAAGGTTTGGTGTTGGTTACATTGGTTAATTTCGTGGTTGCCGCTTGTATTTTAAAAGAGTAGAGCATCATTGCTTGTAAATGATCGATGACATTCATCCGAGGGTGGCTTCTTGCTCGTTAACTTCACGGCTTTAATTTGTGAAGTATGTGTATAAATTCAGCTGATGTGCAAACATTCTCTCATGTATTGCCAAGCTGAAACAACTTTTGCACAACGTCATTGCAAAATCACTTGACATTTGCCAACATAATTATATCAACATTTACATCTCCTTGGCATTGTGATTGGTTCGTTTTGTCGTCCAGCACGTAAACAATAACTATAACAATACATCTGAAATTGACATGCGCTTATTGGTCACAAGTCACAACACATCTGATTAGAGACCTGAGCTCCAATTGGACCATGTGTAGAGCAGCGCATGGTGGGTTTGCAGGACAGATTACAAGACAACGAGGTGCTATCTCACCAATCCCCCACATTATTTATGGATACGGATCCCATGCGAACAGGTTGATCCTGCCAGCTCCTCTCCGACTCACAGCTTCGACAGTGAAATGTCCATCGCCTCAATGAAGAAATCTGCATGTAGCAAGACACATTGTTCATCAAACCATGTTACAGTCATGGATCAGAAATTACTGAAACATGCATTGGCAATTTATTAGCGGCAGAGTAGCAGGTCTTACCGGAGTCCTCTTTGGTGAAGCACAGTGGAGGTGTTACTCTGAACACGTTCCCGTAGAAACCACCTTTCCCAACCAGCACACCCATGTCTGTGTCGAAGAAGAAAGTTCAGAAATCACTCATGGTGAAATCTTGCAGTAATAAAACGGGAAGAGGCTGAGAGGATCAGTACCTTTCATGTGGTTCATGACATGACCGATCTCAGCTTTGGCCGGTGTCTTCTTCTGGCGATCGGTCACCAGCTCAACCCCAAGAAGGAAACCTTTCCCCCTAACATCACCGATGACTGGAAAATCCATCCATACAAGCCAAAATGTAAGCAACAAATCTACCCTGGATGATCCATGTCGTTGCAATGTGATTTTACTGATTTTATCTAAGCTACTGATACTCACTGTCATGCTTCTCTTTCAGCTTGTTGAGCCGTTCCTTCAGGTAGGAGCCAACCACAAATGCATTCTCCTGGAGCTTCTCCTTCTCCAGAACCTTGAGAACAGCGTGGCCGCCTGCGGTGCTGACGGGGTTGCCACCGAAGGTGTTGAAGTAGCTCCTGCGGGTTAACACCTGAGCAATCTCAGGGGTTGTAACGACTGCTCCGATTGGTATGCCATTACCTATACCCTGGAGATGAATAACAGGAGTTTGTGAGTTTCCCAAAGATTTGGTTCGGGGGGGATGCATGGAGTCTGAAACTGAACATTATGGAAGGATCTTCAGGATTTACCTTTGCCATTGTAACTATGTCTGGGATGACGCCGTGCGATTCAAATCCCCAGAAGTGGCTTCCAGTTCGTGCGACTCCTGCCTGAACTTCGTCAGCGATGCAGAGGCCACCAGCTTTCCTTACCATATTGTACACAGCAGGCAAGTATCCTGGTGCCAATTCCACTATTCCACCAACTCCCTGGAGGAGGAGAAAACTCGTTTTCAGACGATAAGAAATCACTGTTGATTGAAATGACAAATAAGATGGCCATTGTATCATGTATGGTAATGCATTGAGATTGACATACCTGTATGGCTTCTGAAATGAAACCACCGACCCTTCCTGTAGTTCCAAAATCAATGATTTCCTGGACATCTCGGGCATACTTTTCGCCATCAGAACCGAAAGCACCTCTATATGGGTCTGGATTAAGTGCATGGTGCACTCCTGTCTGAACAAATTATAAAGGAATAATCGTTAGTGTCAGTGATTTACATGTAATGGTCACAGTTTTATGTCCTATATGTTTTACTCAATACCTAATGCTATAAACGAAAACAGGACCAACACTTGCCTGAACAACATTAAATTTCCAGTTGCATTGAGCAGTAGCACCCATTGTTCCAGCTGCATTCCCGTGGTATCCATTCCTAAGTGAAATAATGTCATGGCAACCAGTGTAAAGCCGGGCAATCATCAGTGCAAGCTCGTTCGCCTCCGTGCCAGAATTTGTGAAGAAAACAACCTGAAAAGAAAGGAACAGATTCAAGTAAAGCTTTTACAACAGGCAAAAAAAATCGTCATGTATTTCTAAACAATTAGCAATCTTCGGATAGAGAAAGTCCAGTTTTCTTCAATCTACCTTCAGATCACCAGGCATTTTGGCTGCCAATGCCTCGGCAAAATCTGCAATTGCATGATTCAGGTAAAGAACTGTGGAGTGTTGTATCCTCTTTGCTTGGTTGACAATCGCCTCAACAACATCCGGATGGCAGTGCCCGCAACAAACGGTTGCAATGCCACCGAAAGCATCCAGGTAACGGCGGCCATCCTCGTCGAACAGGTACTGCATCTTCCCATCGACTATGTTCAACTGAAATGTTTGTTGCATGCTAAAATGGTCAGTTTTCAGAACTAGAAATCTCCAAAAACCGTATCTTTCTCACATATTTTTTAGAACGAGAATTTTCCCTTTTTAGAAAAAAATTAATAACCCTCTTCTGAAGAATTCAAGGTGATCTCAAAGAGCTATTGTTGTGTTCTCTCTCTTCTTCCTACAATTTTTATCAACCAGATAAATGTCCACATCAAAAGTATTTTTCACATGGTTCACGAGTTGTTCGGGTGTTGAGCAATGTGCATGATCTCCACTGAGAGGAGTCAGCAAGACAGCAAGTTAGGTGCACAGTTTGGTTGGTGCTATATCCTCCGTCAGGAATCCAATCTTTAACATTGTTTATGTACTTGGCAATGCACGTGCAATTTTAAAATGGAAAGGTGTCAGTTATGAAGCTAGAAGTATTTTAGAGAGAAACATATGCATATATTATTGGCGCAGCCACATATGTTTGAGATCTAGCAGACTAGCACAAGACGTAGTTGGCAAACTGACCTATTCACAAGATAAAAAAAAAGGCTAATTTCTTCTTAACTATACATATTTGCCGGCAAGAACAGAGAGGCTGCTGTTTTTACTAAGCAGAACAAAACCTCTATCTTATGGGTACAAAGGAGACAAGACAACTACATTTTTGTACTTAGATTCACAATTCCCAATACTGCAACTTGTGGTAGTAATTAGTAGTACGAGTATCTTGGAGATTCTGAAGAGCATCTTGTGACAGAGCTATGCTTAGAGTAAGAAGTAATTTTAAGAATCAAAGTACCAAAAGTCCTTGAGATATCTGGAGGCACTAACATTTTTAGTGTAAATTTTAGAAGTACCTCCTAATATTATCCTCAATAACTGTAAAATCACTTAAGTACCAAACCTATCCACCTAATATCATTCTTAAAAACTGTAAAATCACTAAGTACCAAACCTATCCAATAGCGACAGAAAAAGACATTGCACTTCCAAGAGGGCTCCCTTTTTCTTGTAACAAGATATACTAAAGCCACCAGCAAGAGATTATTAAAAAAACAGAGAAAACAAACAGCCTTTGCCAAAAGAAAAAAGGAAATTTGTTTAAGCCACAAGCCTGATCATCTCTGGACATCGCCAATGCATTTGTTGCAGCATTTGAAGGAAAATGGCAAAATACGTCTTGATATAGAGACAGAATTGCAGTTTTCTTTTTCTTAATTTGAGGTCAAGCATCCAATCTGTAATACAACAGTATTTCCCCCCAAAATCGTTCCAAAGAAATGGGAGCGGCGAAAAGACCGTGGCGTACGTACAGGGCGGTCGTAGAAGTGGAAGAGGGACGGGCTGAGGAACTCGGCCCGCTTCCGGAAGATCTCCTCCGCCCGCGGCCCGTCGTACGGCGGCGGCGTGTAGTCGAACGGCGGCATCTTCGGGGCGGCGGCGAAGGCATTCTCCGGCGCGGTCGCGGCGGAGAGGCTGGACTGGGCCCGGCCCTGGGCGAGCGCCGCCTGGAGGATCCTCCGGGAGGTGGCGAGGCGCTGCATGTCTGCGTCGGCGTCTGCTTCCTTCCCGGCGAGCGGTGCGCGCGTGTGAAGTGGTCGATGTCACCGGAGGCCATTGCCGCGGCTATAAATAGACGGGAGTTGGCAGGGCAGCAGGCTCGCGGGCAGGAAGAAAGTGTGAAATGACGAGTTTGCCCTTCCCTCCTTTGGGCGCATGTGAGAACGAGACCAGCAGAATCTGCTCCAAATATTCTCTACATCCCAAAATATAAAAAAATTTAAATAAATGTAACACATCCTATTATGAATTTGAACAGTTTTTTTAAAAATTTATAGTAATATTAGATATGTCACATCCATTTAAAATCTTTTGTATTTTGGGACGAAGGGATTAGTTTAGATTCTTAAAATCTGTATTTATAAAATTTAGAAAATAAATTACTGTTTCAAATCTATAATGTGTTTGATCCAATACTAATTAATATAGTTTTTTCAGAAATTAGGAAATCTAGTTTTTTTCTTATTCTCACCAGCTACTCTACTGGGCTAGTGTGAGACGTGGTAGGGTCTCAAGTGTCCAGAGGCTCACCTATAAGTTCTCTGGCTATTTTTCTTTTTGTTCTGATAACGCCAATTTACACATTCATGAATGCATATTCTTTTAGGCACGTTCAAAGAGACGGAGTCTACTGATAAATCGGTAAAATCGCTCTTCACTGAGCTTTTACCAAAAGCATATCTGATTGTATTCAATTTGTACCATGTTGCATGATCACACATTCACACCCCGTCAAATCCTCGTTTTTATATTGATAGATCACTACTAACTTGTAATCCTGCCATTTTCTTACTGGTTAGTACTCTCCTTCCATTTTCTTTTAAGAAAAAACTACAACTAGGTAAACCTGCCATTTTCTTACTGGTTTAGTAACCTCCTACCATTTTCTTTCAACAAAAAATATCACTACAACCTGGTAATCCTATCAACAAAAAAGATCACTACAACCTGGTAATACTACCATTTTCTTACTGGTTAGTAACCTCTTGCCATTTTCTTTCAAAAGAAGATCACTACAACCTGGTAATCCTATCAACAAAGATCACTACACACTGGGTAACCCTACCATTTTCTTACTTGTTAGTAACCTCTTGCCATTTTCTTTCAAAAGAAGATCTCACTACAACCTGGTAATCCTGGTAATCAGTTGATCCTAGGTTTCTTGCTGGTTTGGTAGGTAGTAAATTTTAGCTTCAATAGCTGCCAATTAGCGTCCTAGCACAGCAAACAGAATGGACAAAACTAACGCGCTAGAAAAGTTCACGGCCTCACGGGCCCCCGTGAATGAACGGCTCTGCTTAATCGAAAAAAAAAGGAAAAGAAATACGGAAACAAATGAACTGTTGTGAACTTCTGCTCCAGCTAGCTGCTACAGAACTGGCTAACTGTGTCGCAGGTCAAGAAACTGCTGCCAACGAAGTATGGTCCATCGAATGAACAATCCATTGCTGTTCATGACGGAAAGACAACTTGTTTACCTCTGCAAGTGAGATGTGCTGTATCATGTAGGAGTAGGAAATGGTATTATGTACTATCATGTAGCAACGATGCGCTTTAGCATAGTAGGTCGCCATCTTCTCATGTCTGATAGGAAAACACAACTAAATTAATCAGTGAGTTAACTTTTCAGTTCAGGGAGTTATCATCGATTCATCGTCGGATACCACTGCCTTTTCATTTATGTAAGCTTTCAGAGTTTCAGTACTTAAACATTGGCCGAGTGTGCCATTTGCTCCTTTCTGGAAACGTCTATTGGCTGCTTATCCTATTGCCTTATCATGGAGATTGATGGATCGATTGATTGAGGTCCCCGGACACCTCGTCGTGGGGCAGTCCTGACTACGACGGCTGGCGATGGTGTTGTCTCCTACAGCCATGTGTTCGTCATGGTTGTTGGTTCTCTGTAAGCACCTTCTGAAGAAGATGTTAAAAAATTCACTTCAGTAATCATTTTTAAGGGAAACACTACGCTGCTTAATCATCTTATATGAACCTTAATTATATATTTATCAATGCTAGTAGTAATGAAGTACTACTGACCAGCTGGTATTGTTGGTTGGTTGGTTGATGCATTCGAGTATTCGACGATCTTAATCACCGATCGAGCTTGTACGATGTCGAGATGGCGACGCGATGATCGTCACCAAATTAAACAGAACTTCTCTCTACCTGTACTGCATTTCTCCTCCATTTTCCGCGCCGATTCTTATTTTACTCTCGATCTCCTATTCAGGTCCAAATATTAACTGCATGTTGATAGATCACAGCTGCACTGCGGAGATCTCTTGCTTAAGATTGCTCAGTTCACCTCAACTATACTGCATGTACTACATAGCTTTGAGAGATAATTTTGATAAGGTTTTCTGCGTTTCGTCAGTCACTAGCTTGCTTGCTAGTGACTGAATTATCAGATAGCGATCAGAAACGGCGTGCTCGGCTTGTCCAGAGGCAAAACTGGTGTCGAGTCACCCTCCCGATCCAATCGAGCTGATGTGTCCGCTTGTCCTAGCAAGATAGCCAGCTACAGCCAAGTTGGTCGTGCGTGAAACGTAAGTGATGATGTGTATCGTGATTATTTATGAGAGGCATCGATAACCAACAACTTGTCCGGTTGTCCCGTGCTTGCCACTGGCTCTTCTACCGTTGGTTTAGAGTGAGGTTGGTGAACCTGAACACCTGCGTATCCATTTGAATGTCAGCAGAAATTATTCAACTTCAGAAGGCAATTGGACGTTGGAACTTCTCAACTTCTTCAGTACTGATCAGCATTCCGATGCCTATATGGTACTAAATTATAGTTGTAAAATTTTCACTAGTGCAGATCCTCTCATCTGTGACGGGCTATAATATAACTGGATTTTGCGGTCCGTCACAAAGAAAACATCTCAAACGAGCCTAAAAAGAGGCCGATTGAGATATGGTCGAAGAGACATGTTAAATGTGCATAGAACTGAAGCCCGTCACGGATGACACATATCTGTGACGGGCCTAAACTAGAGCCCGATTGAGATAGTCTTAAATATCTCAATCGGGCCGTAGTTGAAGCCCGTCACAGATGACAATCATCTGTGACGGGCCCCGAATTAAGGCCCGATTGAGATAACCTTAAATATCTCATCGGGCTGTAATTGCAGCCCGTCACAGATGACAATCATCTGTGACGGGCGTCATCTTGATGCCCGTTTGAGATATCTACAAAGCCCGTCACGGATGGCACTCCTCTGGGACGGGCTTTTTTTTAGGCCCGATAAAGATACCTGATATGCCCGATAGTTAGTGCACACTATAAATATCCGCAACCGCCAGAGTATCTGTATCCCACTATTCACAAATCTGGTGGGAGGTTGGAAGGGGCGAAATTTTTTTTTCCCAAAGAAAACAGTAAATTCATAAAGGTAAATAACAAATAATAATCATTAATTTAGAAAATTCATCAATTCTTATGAATTTAGCAGTATTTATCTTATAAGATGTTTCTCTGATTCTTTTTTCATTTCTGTAGAGATGGATCGAAGTTGGATGTATGCGAAATCTGTGAAACGTCATAGTCAAGAGTATAGAATGGTAAACTACTTATTTGACACCTTCTGGGCCCGACAAGACAAGGAGTACATCATGTGCGCCTACAATCAATAGTAAGTGTGTTCCCTAAATACATTGTATTACACGTCTAGCTTTAGTATTAACCTTAATTAATTTAATGCCGCAGTGGACATTGGATCCTATTGGTAATAACGCCTAAGTGGAGTACATGCCACTACTTAAACTCCAAAATTGACAAGCAACTGTACGATTGGACCCCGATTCAACTCGCAATAGATGAAGCGTGAGGCCAATATGTGCAAAAAGGAGGCCTTCGAAAGACAGGACAAGACACTCTTATCCACGAGAAGGACTTCCCAGTCAAACAACAAATATGCGACCAGTGCGGATTTCATGTCTGCCACAACATGCGCCTTCTGTGCAAAGAAAAGGTGAAGACTTTGGCTGAATTGGAGGTTTGTAGTCTCATTCCTGATATGTTGTGACTAAATTGAAGTATATATATATATATGTATATGTATGTAAAGATCGTTCGACTAATTTCGAATTATGTACATGTAGGACAAATTTTCAGAGGATCCGCGTAGCAGCTTTGAGGACATTCGTGAGGAGATTGCCGACTTCATCCTCCGCGAAATTATTCACCCTAAAGGAATGTTTAGGGTTCAGGTGTAAGTGATGAACATTTTTTAACGTACTGTTTGAATTGTCAAACACATGTTATTATGTAATATTTATGTTTATTATATTTGTTATTTCTGTAAAATATATGTGAATGGCATATGTGAATGGGGATGCTGGGATGTATATATGTGAATGGGGATGTTGTGAATGGCATATGGGAATGGGGATGCTGGGATGTATATTATTTCTGCTTCTGTTATTTTGCAGCGGGCATGGCTAGCACAGGCCTGAGGCTAGCCAAAAAAACAATATTTATTTTTTTTTGTGGTCATACTCATCGGTGACGGGCTATAAGTTAAAGCCCGATTGAGTTATATCAACCGTGACGGGCTATAGTTGGGGCCCGATTGAGATAGACAGACATCCGTGACGGGCACTAGTTGTAGCCCGATTGAGATAGGTCATCCATGACGGGCTATAGTTTGACCGGTCGTCTGGGTCAAAGCTATCGGTGACGGGCATTAGTTGAGGCCCGATTGAGATAGCTTCATCCGTGACGGACTTATGCCCGTTTGAGATGATTCCTCACATCACTGACCTTTGCGCTGTGTCGGACGTCATAGCCGACACAGATGTCGGTTGCAGCCCGACACAGATGAGGGTTACCGTTGTAGTGTCTATGCGGTGAAAAAAATAGGTTTGTTTGGCAGAGTTTAGGTCCTAACCCTTTCAAAATACTACCCGTTCTTTCTTAATACCTTCGTACCGAAATATAAGCATTTTTTAAAGTCAAACATCTCTATTAAATCAAAAAAGGTGAAAAAGATCAGAAAAGTTTGTGATGATTGAGAAGAAAAGTAAATAGATAAATTAAATGGAGAATGGTTATGATTGGTTGAGATGAGAGGTGAGTGGAGAAATAACTTCTTTTTCGACAAACTATTGTGTTAGAAAAAGCTTCATTTTGAAAAGGATGTAGTATTTTCTTGTTTTAAACATCGACATAGTCCCCCAATGCATATATTTTATCACTTCTTTTATAAGAGCATCTTCAAAAAAATTACTATTGTTGGCACTCCATATTTCCTATCCATATGGATATCATATGGCTAGAAAAAGTTGATATCCATATTTCCTTCTAACTCCTACTGCCTCTCCAATGGGTCCCATATGCCATCCTCTTTTCCTCTTCTTCTTTACCCACTCCTTTTGACCTCCCCTACCCATCTACCCCACCCATTGTCCCTACCATCAACGAGAGGGGGTCGGCCAGACAGAGTTGTCATGTGAGGTGGTGTGTGGCGTGGGTGGCTGACGAAGCTCGGCCAAGGATGAGAAGTCCTCGACACAAGAAGGAGGTGGTTGAGGGAGCTTACTAGCAAGTGGCAGAGTGAGCTCGACTACATAGGGAGTTGACGTCGGTGGCCATGCTGCTCGATGACACCAAGGGAAGGCCTCTGAAGGAGCTCAATAGCGAATGGTGAAGCGAATTAGGGAGGAGGTGTACAGAGAAGACGGTGGCAACCGTGCTACTAGATGACACAAGGGGAGATGGAGCGAGCTCAAAGACAAAGAGGGGTGGCGGATTTGGTGCGTCAATAACGAGGCGAGCCGGCTGCTTAGGGCAGGTAGTAGACCACAAGGAAAGATGGCCAACCTCCCACTAGTAGGCTAAGGCCGTGTTTTTTTATTGTGGGTTGAGAACTAATCCTTCATGCATGCATGAAAAAGGGAATAACAGATTAGTATATGATTAATTAAGTATTAGTTAAAAAACGTAAAATGTAAATTAATATGGTTTGATAAAAATAACATTTCTATAAAATTTAGCAGTTTGAAAAGCGTGCACGCGAGAAACAAGAGAATAAAGGTTGGGAACCTAAAGAACGAACACAGCCTAAGCTTGTGTTTTTTAACACCTTCCCAACTTTTATCCCTCATTTTCTACGCGCACGTTTTCTAAGCTGTTAAACGGTGTGTCTTTTGAAAAAAAGATTTATAGAAAAGTTGTTTTAAAAAATCATATTAATTTATTTTTAAAGTTTTTTAGTCAATATTTTATTAATCATACGCTAATCCATCGTTTCGTTTTACATGTGAGGACGAAGGAGTTTCCAATCCTCATTTACCAACTCAGCCTAAAAGTTTGCTCAGCAGGTCAGCCGATTTGGCGGCCATCTTAGATGAGTTATGTTTCTATACATAAATAAGTGACGTTTTAGAATACGTGCAGTCAATAGGGTTAAGCTTTGATCATCAGTTAATCTTTAATTATCTCGATTCAAGTTTTGAAAGTGATAAATATGCCCCAAAATATGGAGAGGCACCCATCTATATGAATTCTTTGGACATGCATCATGTTTCCTCAAAATTAGATATACCAAACTTTCGGAATTCTTGAAGTCGTGATTGAACTGGGGAGTAACCGGAGCTTCACCGGATGATGCGTGAAATACTGAAATCTCTTCTTGTGTTGGAAAACCGCTTCGTACACTCTTTTGTTTGGAAGGAAAGGGCCAATCGTGCGATCAAGTCGCGTCCTGTTGGATGTACTAACCAGCCGGCGATCTGGCACTGACACAAGAGCAGAGTATGAGACCAACAAGGCAGAGAGGGAGACAGATTAGCTGATGTCATGCATGACTTGTGCGAGAAATCTCTCGATCGAGATCGATGGCTCGCTCGTTTGTTTGGACCCGATGCGGTCGATGACACGCTGGCTTGGCTGGAGGCTGGATCAGCGAACCACCCGAACCAGCTGTGCGGCTACGAACCAACGGCCACGTACGGCGTAGCCGCCTTTAGTACGGTGAAGACGTTTGCCCTCTCGTGGGCCTCCAATCAAGCCGCATCTAAAACGTCTCCTTGGCGATCCGCGACACACGCGACACACGCACAAGGCCGCGCTGCCGCTACCCGCGTGGGCTGCTCACCAAGGCGGGCCAGGCGCGACGCGGGAGAGCAGAAGAGCAAGCAGGCCGCGGCTTAGCTACGCTGGCTCCACGGCCCGTGCCCGGACCGACCAGACAACTATTGGCTGGGCCACCGCCGTGCCGAGAGCCCGAGAGCCTCTCGTCGTTTTGACGGGGACACGGGGACCAAGAATCGCCGCAACCACGGTCGTCGCGTCACTCCTCCTGACGTGCGTGCGTTGCGCCACCACCGGTGCACGCACAGACGCACTGATCACGTACTCCATTCCTCCCGGCGGATTGGAATGGGCGGAGTAAATTCCTCCGTGCAGGCGTGCAGTCCACAGCGCAATCAGCATGCGCACCTCGTGGGTGCGTGCGTGCGTTCACTCATGGGTGTGTAGTAACGCGAGCTAACTGGAAAAGGGCATATGCCCCATGCATGCACCGGCGGTTGGGAACACACGCGACGCCATCACGAAACGGCAAAGGCGACCCACTTCGGTTGTTACGGTTTCCCAACCCTTCTAGCAGCTAACCGACGCCCCGGAGACATGATTTCAAACGTACGGTGTTATACTGTTGTTTACAACTGCAGAGCACTGGATATGGGAAAGACAGAGGACACCTGAGGCCCACATCCTCCGTTAAGAGTGGCTCACCAACCATGGCCCCAGATTACGTTGGGCCTGCTATCCCATATAAGTTCAACCGAAACCACAATTTTAAGTCCTGAGAGCATGTGTATTGTTAGATTTAGAGAGAGTTCTATAGGAAAGAGAAGGTGACAGAGCCGACTCTACACCAGGGTTTCAAAAACCGTCGGGGGCCCGGTTACCGCCACCCGGCGGTACGGCGGTTACCGCGGTAACCGCCAAAAACCGCGACAAATTCGTTTTTGAAATTTTTGAATTCAAAACCGCGGTATGAGACGCGGTTTGCCGCGGTAACCGCGCGGTTTGGCGCGGTTACCGCGCAATGTTGGAGCAAATGAAGAACAAAATGAAAAAAAATTTAAAAAAATAGAAGAAACACTTAAAAATTTATAGAATTTTGGGATAATAATTAAAAAATGTAGGATACTTGTGGGTATACAATAAAAAATTTTGGCATGATATTTTCTATATTACGGACTTGAAATCAATTGAACAATACATGTGGGTATAAAATAAAAAATTTTGGCATGATCTTTGCTATATTACGGACTTAAAATCAATTGAACAATTCATAACATAATATTTCGACAACAACAATCAACAATCTGAAGATATCGCACAAGGTGTCCACATGTTCACATGTCAAGACGTCCACAATATAGAGTTCACGAGTGGAATGAATACAGTCGACAATATAGAGTTCACAATACAGTCCACAATATAACATCCACAATATGATAGTTCATATGACAAGCAATATGAAAATAGAAGTTTTGTTGGACGATGAAAGGAAATAGAGAAGGACGCACCAACATAGAGCCAGCTATAAGTTCCACTGATTATATGCCATGTTGTACTCCTCTGTGGACATGAGCATCAAGCTATACGACTGTAGCAACCCTGCCTTGTATTCCTCCCAACTTTGACCTGTCCATGATGCTGTTGTTTGCCATTGAGCATACAATTGAGTGTACCACTGGGGCTCTTGCCACTCGTACACTCATGTAAGAGGGGGATAATCAGAAGGTTGAGGACGATTATACGCATACCTTGGATAGCCACTTTCAATGCTAGAGGCACTGAATGAGCTGTAGCTATCCTGTGGTATGTCAAGATGTTGTCGTTGTTGTTGGTCACTCGGTGAAACGGTAGTTCATTGAGAGCTTGGAGCACCGTGATCACGGTCCTGAGTCGCGTGAGTGAAGTCGGCCTCACCTGCAAATGAAATTGTAAGAAGAAAATTAATCAATAGTGAAATGCATGATAAAGGTCTAAATAGAAAATGAAGCACATTGCACCAGTGAATTGAATAGGGCTGTGGTGATCCCCAGAAGGCACTTCAGTGGTTCCTTCTCCTCCTTCACCACCATCGTCTCCATCATCTGTATCAGTTCTTGAGTTACTATCATTGGACTCTTGGTAGTCTGGGCTATCTTCAGTCTCTTCATCGCTATCAACATTGCGAGACTGTGGACCTTTGCCCTTAGCTCTTTTGGATGTAGGTTCTTTTGGTGGCTGCCGAGTCTTACTTTTTCCAATATGAGTGTCAGCTATATTCACATCAGCCCACTCTGCAATAGTAGAAGCTCCCGTGGTTCTGCGCAGGTCAGTCAAGTCCACTAGGTTGGCTACAAGTGGACTAGACACGGGGGCGTCACTTTCAGTTGAGTCTTCATCTAGTTCTGGGTTGGCATTGGACCGAGCATTATCCATCCATTCTTTAATCTGATTGTTAGTTTCATAGAATGATAGGTCCGCTAGTCTCTAAAGGGGATCGTCGTCCTACTTCCTAACTTGGGCATTTGCTTGCTGAATTCGCAGGCGAAGGTTGTAGTTCACATAAACTAGTTTGTTGAGCTTCTTGTGGGTAAGTTTATTACGGATCTTGGTATGCACGAATGCGAATGTGCTCCAGTTCCGTTCACATCCACTTGAAGAGCAACATTGACCAACCATGCGCAACGCAAGCCTCTTCAAATTCGGCGTGTCTGAGGCAAACATAGACCACCATTGTGCTGCACATGCCAATTTTCATGTCAATTTACAACACTGAATACGTGTAGAAGCATGAAGACACAATCCATGTACAAATGATTAAAGACATACCTGGGGAAGTTTTTTCATCAGTTGCCATCTTTCTTGCAAGGGCCCTCCCAAATTCACCAGTCTTACGGCGATACATCTCAACCTCCAGCAAAGCGGCGGCGGCTGTATCGATGTCCGTCATCCACTCAAAGGCCTGACGAAGGTCTTGGAAGACGCTGGCACTTGGTGAGTATTGGTAGTGAGTCATAGGGTTTAATGCCGCACCTACAAATCATGAAACAAGATCAATGAGAGTCATACAATACCAATTTTTTCATTATGTAATGTTGGTTACTCATTGGCATTGATTAGAGTTTGATTGGTGAGGTCGTGCATTCTCCTATTGACAATTTCCATGTATGCTTCGAATTTATCCCTTTCACTCGCAAAGAGACTGTCATACTCCATTCTCAACAACTGATATCTCAGAAGAACCTCACTCAAATTGGGGTTCTTGTCCTCGTCAGCAAACCGAAGGAAGGAGTACATCGGCTGGACTGAGTTGACCACGGACTATAAGTTCTCCCACCAAGACATGCTAGATAGGCATGCGTGCGCATACCTGCCATCCATTGTGCCACTGAATTTGCTTTGCATGAACCTAGAAGAAGCCATCCACTGCATGAACTGATCTCGCCTCCTAAGGAAGCTCTGAAGGAACATGTAGTTTGTGCCGAACCGTGTAGCATTCCACTTAACCAGTTCACCACCTATAGCAGACACCATCATGGCATGCAGCTTGGAATGGTTGTATAGCCATCTGCAAATTTTCCTTGCACTCTCAATCACCATTTCATGGTCCGGCATTTTTCCAACCTCCTTAAGCATCAAGTTAATTGTGTGCGTCACACAAGGTTGCCACACAATTGTTGGATACTCTTGCCGCAGCAGTCTGCAGGCCTTCTTGTAGTTAGACCCATTGTCTATGATAATCTGAACGACATGTTGGGGGCCTAATTCGCGAACCACCTTTCTTATCTCCTGCATGGGTCAAACACAAAATAAAACAAGACCTCAAACACTACACTTGATGTTATCAAATGAGACTAAAGTGTTGATGGAACGTAGTTACCTTCAGTACGAAGTTAGCATCTTGGCTATGGCAGGTGGCATCAACGGAGTTGTGGAAAAACATGATTCCATTGCAATATATCAAAAAGTTGATGACCGCCATACCCGTCGGTTCTGTCCAAGAATCACACATTAGAGTAACACCGTACTCATTCCAATCACGCTTGAACTTGTCGAATTGCTTCTTGACGTCCTTCTCCGTAGCATCAAGGTACTTCCCACGAATCTCCGTACCGCTTGGAGAAGGTATGTTTTCACCTACAATGTACAAATACAAATAATTAGTGTGCGAACGGTTAGAACAATGTAAATTCATATGAAATGCATACTTACCCCACTTCTGTGTTTCTCGAACGACGCTGACAAAGTATGGATTATCAACACTTCTTGCAGGAATACCCGAGGTGTAGAAGAACTTTGCCCAGGACTCACCAATGGCCTCCCTAGCTTGCCTTCCCTTCTTTGTAAAGAATCCTGTATCGATGCGTGTCTGCACAGGAGACTTGGCAGATGCTAGATTGTAATCTCTCACAGAAGGTGATTCCTGTGAGATGTAACCCTTCGCAACAAACTGGCAATTGGGTTGCTTCTTTCTTTCCGTGCCTCGGACTGAGCAGATCCACTGCCACCGCCATGCTCATAAGTGCCACCTCGTTGCTCCACACCCCTCCTAAAACTCGCCTCTTGCCGTGAGGCTTGCATGGCTGCTTCCATTTGTTCCTCCTCGTCGGCATCACCTGTTAGGTCATAATAGTTGACCCCAGCCGCTTCAACCCTTCTTGCCCTCTCACTTTGACGAGTATCACCTGCATCTTTTATCCTGTCCAACTCGCGCCTGAAGAATTCGCGAACATCTGGAGGCACTGAATTACAATACGTAACCCCTTTCCCTTTTCCAGCCAAATGAATTTTAAGTCGAGTTGCTCCACCACCGCCCTTTCTTTGATGACAATACTTACAACGCCATCCAGGTGCCATGCTCTCCCCGTGCTCTCACACTGGGTCCCTACTATCTGCCATATCCACCCTGTATGTAACATACGCGAAAAGTATAGTATTAGAAATTAAATCACCAAGGCCGCATTTCTATTTCACTAATGCCATACGTATAAAAATTCGACTTACACATAGACTTATTTTACACTCAATTACAAATTACGCTCGCACATGTACGCTACTTTTTGTTATGGACTTATTTTACTACCATTCCACTACTTTTACTTTTTATCTGAGTGATTCATAATTTGTAGTGATAA
The DNA here is from genome assembly GCA_008326285.1 of Oryza officinalis. NCBI lineage: Eukaryota > Viridiplantae > Streptophyta > Magnoliopsida > Poales > Poaceae > Oryza > Oryza officinalis. The sequence goes on from BDMV01000005.1 coordinate 35,850,831, forward strand.
CAAACAAGCAAGACAATTGCATTGCGAAATCAAAATTACAAAAATTCCTAGCTACGGTTTACCAGCGATTTGCTCGCGGTAACCACGGTTTCGGCGCGGTTACCGCTCGGTATCGCGCGATTACCGCTCTCTATAGCCCCTTGAAACTAAACCCTAAAGCCACGGCAACCGCGCAAAACCGCGCGATAAATCGAGCAAATCGCGCGGTAACCGCGCAATACCGAGCGGTACCAGAGGACTTACCGTGGGCGCGCTGGCGTCGGCGGTTACCGTCTCGTACCGCGCGGTTACCGCGCCCTACCGCGCGGTATCATCGCTCACCGGCGCGGTGGCGGCGGATCTGGGGCGCGTCTGGCGTCGCCGGGGTGTTGGACAGAGAGGGAGAGAGAGAGCAGAGATGGAGCGCACGGGGGGACGCTAGAGATGGGGTTAGGGTTAGGGTCCCCTCGTTTGGGCCTCAATGGGTCGTGTGCACAGTATCGGGTCGGCCCATTTTTTTTTCTTTTTCCAATTTCTAAGTTTTTCCTCCGTTTTGCTTTCAAATTTGAATAAATATTGCTCTTTTTCGAGAAATTTCTTCACCATAAAACACTACAAATCAAACACTACCGTTATCATTTTTTTTTTGATTTTTTTTCTTTTTTTTTTGAATTTTTGAATTCGGATGAAATTCGGCAAACCGTACCACGCGGTACGGGTAACCGTACCCCCGCGGTACGGGCAGTAACCGCACGGTTACCGACGGTTTTTCACACCCTGCTCTACACATTGAAAGATTCTTCTTATTGAATCCAAACGTAGTGACATACATCAGCGATAATACTCGGTTTCAGTTGAGTAAAAGTGTACTAGACCCGTCTGTCAGATATTATTGCTCTCAGAAAAAAAGTGACCAATCCCTACTTTTTTTTTATTCAGGTGGTTCTCACCCATGGTACCTTGTAGTATGACTATACACTGCAGATGTTTTCACCAACTTTTATCCTTGCTGTGGGTCCCACCATAACACCTTCTCTAAAAATAAACACTACACATGCTCTGAGCCTAAATAACCTAAGAGGATTAGTCTTTTAGATGATAACTGTCACCTTCCTCCCAAAACAATTTTCAATATAAAACTAAGGCGGTGTTTGGATTAAGGACTTAAATTTTAGTTCATGTCACATTGGATGTTTGAGTGCTAATTAAGAGTATGAAACATAGATTAATAATAAAACTAATTGCATAAATGAGTGCTAATTTGCGAGACAAATTTTTTAAGCCTAATTAATCCATAATTAGCACATGTTTACTGTAGCATCATATAGGCTAATCATGAATTAATTAGGCTCAGTAGATTCGTCTCGCAAATTAGTCCAGGATTATAAAATGAGTTTTATTTTTAGTCTACGTTTAATATTTCTAATTAGTGTACAAACATTCGATGTGACAGGGATAAAACTTTTTAGTCCCATCTAAACGGGGCCTAAACCAAACAATTCCCCTATTACATCAACCTATGTGACCTAAAGACTTATTTTAAGCCCAGGCCCAATGGTCTCTCCTGAGCCCATGTGACCCGAGAGTCCTCTCATCATGTAATTCATGAGAAATTATTTCGGGCTATTAAACCTAGGTTTTGATATCACTTGTTACAATGTGTAGCCCAACTCATCAACCATGGGCCAACCATGTCATACTGAGTCTTTTGTCACACAGGCATAACCCAAACCACAACTTTTAAATCCTAGTCTACACACACTAGTCTTTTTAAATCCTAGTCTACACACACTAGTCTTTTTTTGCTCCTCGCTATTATACTCTAGCTTGTCTTTTTCACTTGTCTTGCTGGTGGGGTCCGATTTTCTCCTAATTAGTCTAATGTTTTTTTCTTCCCCTCTAACGCCCTCCCTCCTCTCCCCATTAGCAGGTCGTAATTATAAACCTTTTTTTTTTCTAATAGCTTGACGTGTAAGGTTTCTGTGCTTTCGAAAAAAAATGTGGAAGTAAATTCAACATGGTGTTGCAGTGTTAGTTGTTACAGTTTTCTTGGGACATATTCATTCAGATATGCTTAAATCTCAATCAGCATTCCACTTGCAGTATCATTTAACTATCGTGCCTCCAGCGAGCAGTGCGCCGCGTTGACTCTTGCTTTGCATTGCAGGGCCCTCTACTCTGGGAAGAGGAAACACCCGGCTCACGAAACACACCGTCCTGAACTTCCATCCATGGACGGCTAATGGCAGAAATGCAATAATGTTTACCTACCCGGTGAATCAAAAACGTATTATGTTAGGAGGTGGAGTTGTTGATGGTCTTGTGTTGGTGCGTTTCTAATTAGGAGATCCAGCCGCTCCTTCTCTACTGGCTAATTTTACAACTCGTTTACACCCTTTAATTTACAGGAGCAATATTTTGCATGCGTGGTCATTACATCGATTATAGCTAGAGCATGCAGCTGTTGACATGTCATTAATCTGTTGGTATAGGTTACTGAAGACACAATATATGATGTTGTATACATATAGTGGCATACATCCTCCGTATCACATATATGATTATGTTAACTTATTCGGTTAAACTTCTGAAATCTCCATCATCAATAGATCTCCAAATATTTAGTTTAAAACATAAAAATAATATGAGTAGATTTTATAGATTTTTCATTGTAAGTACTTTTACAATATTATAATTTTGTTGGATATTATCATTATATTCTAATATAAATCTAGTGCTTAAACTTGCACATCAAAGACAAAGTAAAGTCTCCCACTCAGAAAATAAAAGATAGAGTAAAGTCAACAATTTATATATTTAAATAAAAAATAATACTTTTATATTTAAATATTGAGGCCTATGCTAGTAACTTTTTATTTTGATATGTGGGTTGTATTTCATAAACCTATACTCCCTCTGTCTATGAATATGGGGGATTATGCTTCTTATGTTTGTGCAAAAATATAAGAGATTTTTGTTTTTCCGAGAAAAAGGTACAACAGCAAACAGAAATTGAGTACTCCCATCCGTTCCTGTCAAATATATATATATATATATATATATATATATATATATATATATATATATATGAATATATGTGTGTGTGTATGTATGTATGTATATGTATATGTAGTACTACTCTGTAGCTCCCAATCTGCCAAACTTATCTAGTTTATTTTTAAATGTGTACTTTCTGCATTTTATTCATTCTGTTAATGAGTGTCTTTTCACATTACCAGATGGCTCAGATGCATTTCTTACTCTTTCTTAACTTGGGCTATAATAGGCATAATACTCTATATTTCTGGATGGATGGAGTAACTTTTTATGTTATTGAACCGCACTGTATCAGTAAATCACTCATCGAAGGACAGGTCTGTTAACCAACCAGTCGACCTGTCATATTTATTAAAAAAATTCCTTACACGGTAATCCCTTCTATGCACTTAAATTTTATTTTTATTTTGATTCCCTCTGTACCCATTACATTAGTAAACAGTGAGTTGATAATTTATTTTAGAGAATTTCTTATATGCCCCTAAAAAATTAGCCAGTCCCTTTCAAGTCTTGAGTTTTATTTACTCCTTAGTACCTTGTCTCTTAAATTTTGATTTAATTCCTTCCATACTCATTTCATCAGTTGACCATTTAATATGTGTAAAAAAGTTAGTTTTACCATTGGACATGTAAGTAATTTATGGAATCGACCGTTGGAAGTATAGTAATTTATAGCGTGACTATGATATTCATAAATTTGTTGTGTGAGGAAGTATCATACGCAGAAAATCTAACATATATTAAAAGAAATATGTTTAGCATTTTTTTGAAAGGGTAAACATAACAATTAGGCTTCGTTCTTTGGCTTGAGTTCCTAACCCATCTTTTTTTTTCGCGCGTACGCTTTTCAAACTACTAAACGGTGTGTTTTTTTGCAAAAAGTTTCTATACAAAAGTTGCTTTAAAAAATTAAATTAATCCATTTTTGAAAAAAATAGCTAATACTTAATTAATCACGCGCTAATGGAACGTTCTGTTTTCCGTACACACACAGCACACACATGTGTGTTAGTGTGTTAGGAACACAGGGCGCCGAACAGGCCCTTAGTCTTGTGTCTTGTGTAGTAGCATTTTTAGATAATATATACAAAATGTGTCTAATCTTTTGTACTACTGTCACAAAAATATGCTACACATGCTTTTTAATAAATAAAAATAATTTTTCTATCGTCTGGAATAAACATTGTCATGATAATAACTCGCCTAATAATGCTCGTAAATATAGCTGTCTCATACAACAAACTGCAACACATCCAACAATATACCCCACAAATTTAGAAGGGATCAAACCAAAATTTAGAGGTACACAAGAGTGAGACATCCTAGTAATAAAAAAAGAATGCTCAACATAAAAAGTTCATTTCCAAAAAATCGATGGGATATAATTATAGGCAAATGTTGCTACAAGATACTCAAAGTTTATTTCATTTACTTGTGGACATCGCAAAAATATGTGATGACCAGAGGACATCTAAAAAATGGTAATTTACTGGACGATACCACATTCATTGTTTTAATATTTTAGGTCCAATTGGTGAGATTTTTTTTCAAAACGATGAGAATTGCCCTCAAGCTACAAAATTCTAAGCTACGCTGGAGGGAAAAAAATGAAATATGATGTATAGTAGCAGTGTACTTGGGGGAACAATAGATAATAGATTGAGAGTTGCATAATGTGTAGTTTGAAAATCTGAAAGAAAATATATGTGAAAATTTAGATTTTTTTTGAAAATCTAGAAATTATTTTTTTTAAAAAAAAATCAGTTTTTTAAATTTTTTTTTGGAAAAGTTGCAACATGTATCAGTGGGCACTGCTCTAGGGTTTTGGAGGGGGTTAAGGGAGAGATGGCCTAGTTTGGCCCAAACCAAGCCGAGTAATATGTGCTGCTCCTCCAAGGGACAAATTTGTCATTTTAACGCAATTTCTCTCTGCCATAAGGTCCAAAATAATATGTTAACGATTGTGGTGTCCTCCATCTGTAGTATGTTTTTTGTGATGTTCATCAATAAATTATGTAAATTTGAGTGCCAGAAGCAAAATTTGCCATTATTTTATGACCACAAATTTGAAAACCAAAAATACATTTTAAAATAAATTTTAGAATAAATATGATGAAACTCATACAACTTTTTCACCAAAATTTAAACCCAAAACAAAAAAGGGGTTTTCCATTTACATTGAAACTCGTTTATGGCTTTAACCTTTTTTTGAAATATTTGTTTCAAAATTTAAATTTTGTTTTCCAAATTTGGTGTAAAATAATAATGCGCTATTGATTTATTATATATTTTTTAAAAAAAAACATTGAGATTTTTTAAGTAGCTAGGTAGCACATTAGTATAGATGAGAGAGTGGCAATATAATTATCTTAGAGAAACATAACGGCTAACTAATAAAATGTGGGTATATAGAGATAAAAGTGAAAACCTAGAAACATATAGAGGATGAAACAAATTTCAAAGGTATAAAAGAGATTTAGTAAAACTCAACCGCATTGGAGTTTTCTGCTTTTCATACTATGATACAAACCCAATAAATCTCGCTATATCCATAATTTCTCTACATTATAATGAGTTGTGTCCATGCAGTATAGAGCCAGGTCGATCAAAACAATCTATCTATCTATTATATTATTATTAAAATAGCCTTAAAAAATACCACGTTCATCGGTGAACGTGGAGGCTACCAATTCTTATATTAATAAAAAAAAGAAAAAAAAATATTAACCGTTCGGTTGTGATATTTCTAGATTTTAATGGTAGAGATTTAGTGATAGTTGACTAGATTTGTTTTGTTATTTGGAATAGGGTGTAAGTAGCATACACACACATATACATACATACATACATACATACATACATATATATACATACATATATATATATATATATATATATATATATATATATATATATATATATATATATATATATATATATATATATATATACATATACATGTATATATATATATATACATATACATACATATATATACACATATACATGTATATATATATATGTACATATACATACACATATATATATAGACATACCCGTGTCAGAAACAAAAAAAAAGGAAACTAGCTTTGGCTACATATGAATTCGTGTCCGATTCCTATGGCTGACTGTCTAATTCCCAATTCCCAGCTAAACACGTATTGCCAATTAAAGAACATGAACTTGCAGCCAGTAAAAGCAGATCCCTCAGTTTAATTGGCTGCATGAAATGATTGATCTAGACGCTGCACACGTTTGTAGTTTTCAGGTGAGATAAAATCATTCCTTTAATTTACTACCGTGGCAAGCCAAGCTCTCCCTCTCTTTTATTTGGAACGAAACAAACTAATAATAAAAGGAATAGTTTATTACATGATTAATTAAAATTAGAAATATGATTTATATATAAATTCCATACTTAAGAGTCTATGTAAAACGCACTAAGATGCATAATTATTTGATATTCAAAATAAAAAAATAAAATTAGAAAATTGGTTCTTATACGAATTCCAAAATTAAAAACCATGTCACTAAAGTTTTGGAATAAGATAAATAATACTAAAAGACAATTATATATAAACACAATATAAGATTAATTGAAATTTATTTCGAAAATAAAACACCATGTTAACTCTAGAGTACTATAAATTATCACATTCATTGAAGAAAAGGAGAAAAATATGTACCATTAGCTAGATCGCATAGTAGGTCTAGATCATTACGGTGTAGATTTAATATATATACTTAACAAACAGCCTTCTCGATATACCAATGGAACTGTAATTTTTTCCAAAACAACAAAGCTAGACTGAAATGGATTCCAATTAATAAATTAAATTAAACAATGTAATAAACCTAATCAGCAATTAAAAGGTTAAAAGCATGTCTCAGGCTGATAGTCGTGGGCATACGTGCTTTGCTCAATTGACGAATAGCAGGAGCTGCGGGAGAGAGACCCGAAGGGCAACAGAGTAAGACAGAGGCCAGGGGCAACGGTGGTGACAACAGTGGCAACAATTAGCGAGACTTATTACAGAATAACAGTGGTGATAAGTTTTGATTTTTTATGATGACAACGACGACAAAGAAGAAGACATATTTCGGGACGGGCAGAGAAGTCGATGGATGATAAAGAAGTAGGAAAGTGACGGTTGTCATGGGAGAGCAAGACAAAAGGCGGTAAAGAAGTATGGTGGAGGCAGCGGCTTCTAAAAAGTATATAAATGGAACCACGACAATGATAAGGTTTAGTTTATAAGGTGTTTAATGAACAAGACTAGTAGGGGCAAACGACCGGAGGGGCGGCAAAGGAGTAGGGAGACAACAGTTGCCACGGGAGAGTGAGCTGAGGTGTAGCAAAAGGAGTAAAGGTGACGGTGACAACTGTCAGTGTTATAGATAAGACACACACAATAGTCTTGGGTTAGGCTCAGTAGGGCCCATCATATACTAAACCTTATACGAAATCATGTCTCATATACAGAAGGTGTTCCGGATAAGAAAGGAGAAGCAACGTTCTAATTGGACACTACAAGTACTGCTCAGATCGTATCCATACTTGTCTCACTAGTTTTACTTAGACAAGGCAACATCCGAGTGTATAAATATAAGACCCCCTAGGAGAAGAGGGGGAAGCCAGCAGAGGCCAAGACACACCAACAGACGCCAACGGAAGACAAGCCAATACAGATCTAGACGAACCCAATGTAGGAGCTATTAGAAAAATAATTTTTTCAGGCAGACGAAAACCATCTTCCTAGGCGGATCGCGATCCACCTATAGGAAAAGGCTTGCGAAAACTTTTTTTCCCAGGCGGCCGGCTGGTCCGCCTGATCTTCCTAGGTGGACGGGAGAACGACGCGCCGCCTGCTAAGATGCTTAAATAGCCGCTTGCGAAAAAGAGCCAAACCCGCATGGGAAAATATGCGTGCCAAAATATTAATTTTCCCGCCAAATTTTGTAATATTAATTTTTAATCAATAATGTTCCAATTAATTAATTAATAGATAAATACATTTAGGCACTAACAAACATTTAATTCGGATATAATGCATATATTGCATTAGTGAAACGTGTCGTCAATATATACAATAATATTTACAATTAATATTGTCATTTTGAAATGCACTAATATAATTTTCATTATGGCATCGCGTTGCTCCAATCACGAAGAGACTTGTATTCTTCACTCTTTTTTTGGCTGTCTTCGGGGTCGAAGAAAAGTCCATCCTTATAACAGCACTCGTGGTGGATGAAGTGACAGAGATCTCATTGTACATTTTTAATGCCCGTGTCATCAAAGCTAGTTTGATGTTCAATTCTAGGTAACTGCATGCACAAAAGCACAAAAATATATGAGTATATCAATTAGATGTGCAATTCACCATTGGACTTATATGTTGAGTTGAGAGACTTACAACCCCTGTGTTGGTCTTGTACCTTTTATTAACCCTGAGGAACTCGTAAGTGTAATATCCGCAAAGGGGACGGTACTTTAGGTTGCTTGTGACACTTTATTATGACATACGCATTGAAAAAATTAGTTTTACATGCAAGTAAAGAATTTATATAAACAAGTGTGCAGTGTATATTACCGGCCAATATGTATGCACTAGCAACTTCTTCCTCATTTGCAGTTGTTCTCCACCCTTTACTTTGTAGTAGTTGCACGCACTATACACATAATAGGATTAGTTATTTGTATTAATGAACGAAATTTAATAATTATGAATACTTCATGAATAGTACACATGCATTGATCAAAATCACTTACTATTGTAAGATCATTAGGAATTGTCTGTACGACCTATGATTATAATCCAGGGGGTCCAGGACTACAACGGTCCCGTACTTCGGGTAAAGCAAAAAACAAACATAATGATCGCTACATATAGTAATAACAATTTAGTTAGTCACATATCAAATTATATATATATATACACACACACACACACACAGAGAAAAATCTATCAGACTTACTGAAGGTTGTATGCGGCCATTATCACTCTTTTGTTTTGAAATTTGAGGAATGCTTGTCCAATATATTGTGTCACAGCAAACAACTTGGTCTTGTGCAAACTCTTCTTATATTCCGCTATCTCTTCAGGCATTTTGTTCTTTAGCTGCTCGAAATTTTCTGAAAGAGTTACGGTATGCTGGGTTTCACAAACCCTTGTTGGATCCAGATAACCAATGGGTTCCTTTGTCTTCTCAGCATTCATGTATTGCATCCTATAAAAAAAGGCTTGTTAATAATATTCCTGGCCTTATGTTGTACATTTATTTATATGTGTAAATAATGCATACTCACAGGCATCATGCAGCAACAAATTTCACATCCATCTTTTCCCGATGGTACACGGCGCGAAGGTCAGCGAAATCGAGCCACAAAATACCTTCGTTGGCCATGAAAGTTTCAGGCGGTGTTCAAACAGTTAATGACATAAGTCCTTTCTTGCTGGCGTCCATGTACCATTTACGTAACCTTCTCATCTCCCATGGATCTTCATCAAGCGCATAATCCGGCAAGAAGGCTTTGCCATTTTCAAACTTCGTCAAACATTCATCGGTTACAACGTATTTCTCGCCGACAAGTTCATTGGCCTTTTTCTGATCAACCTAGCGTTCCTTGGCATGTTTTTTACCACCTCGGAAGGCGGTTACCATCCACTTCTCCTTTTTCTTATCCTCAAACTTGGAATTGTGGCTACGTAGCACTCTAGGCACTTCCGACTTATTGTTGCCGTTGTGTTCGACTGGGGGTGCGTCCATGTCCTCTTTTCCGGGAGATGGGTCTTCATACACATCAGGTTTTATTTCTTCCCACTCCAAATACGTTGTGTCTTCAACCTCAGGTTGGACATATGACACAAGTTGTACGTCTAGTTCTTCTCCTTGCGCTTCTGGCACAATCGGCACTATTGCCAATACAGGCCCTTCTTCAATGATCCTAGGTTGTTCAGCTTCAACCTGTGCATGTCCCTTACTATCTTTTTCAACCTCATATTTGTCCAATTTCTTTTGAGGAGGTCTTGGTGGTTTCGGTGGAACGTCGGTGCAGATCCCAAATATTATATCTTTTTTTGCCATAATATGATGTTGTCCAGAGCATCCCCAAGTACGGTTATACCATCAGGTGTTGAGATGTCTAGATCATACGACTCAAACCCTTCATTCATAATCTAGGGCTACACTTCTGCATAATCATCTGGAATAGGATCCTCGTGATAAGTGCAGCCAAGGATAGCCATTCCTCTCTCAGCCTGAATGGTTCTACCAGCTCTACCAATAGGAATGTGCAACCTGCACGGTGTATCCTCCGTTATATCATCCCAGGGATAGACTGGCTCCTGTATGTTCGAGGAACCACCCGGTTTAGGTAGTACACCTTGTTTGATACAGAATTTCATCATCTCTCTGCAAGTCATGTCTCCCTTCATCTCTCAAGCTATCCTTGTAGACATGTCATTTCTTATACGAAGCAACGTCCTTTTTGAACCCTTATTTCCAATTGAGTTTAGAGGACACCCCTCGCAAACGACCCCCGTGCTCTGGATTGCCCAACGCCTTGCTAAGTGCATCCTTTTGTCTCTTAGCCTTGAATAATCTCTTCTTCTGTATGGTGGTTAAATGTTGAATTCTATCTGCTATTTGCTGGAGCCTAGGGTTTTCAAATTCAACCCCACCCTTGTCGGTAATCTTGGGGGTTCTAGCTTTCACCCAGTGCTTTAATCGTTCCTCCCAATCCTCCATTGGAATCGGCACCCCTATCTTCCTTATTTTGTCCTCTTCTTTTCTCCATTGCTCAACTTTAGGTGCATATCCACCGGAGCCCAAGCGATGTGGCCATTTGTTTCTCTTCCAACTCAGATATCTTGAAGCTCTTCTCCATTTCTTCTAGCGAGATCTTGAACTTAACAAACTCCTACTGCGACGGTGTGATTTTCCCATACTTCTGAAATGGTGTCTTGCCTTTCTGCACATAATTGGTGTTTAGTGTGTTTTTCCATCCGCACCACGCCTTGCTCATTGTCTGCATCGCGCCATTCCTTACAGTGGCTTTGGATCTGTGGGCACCCGGAAATTATACCGTCTAATGCAATTTGTGACCACCACATAATTTTGAATGAGTGGGATCCATACACGCATAAATAGCCACTCATATCTCAATGTGCCCATGATCACAAAGTAACACCATTCGATATAAAATCCATAATGCCGAATAATGAGCAAAGGAGATATCGCTGGGACTCCGCATGCCAGTCAACTTCAGCCTGAGACATGCCCGTCAAACCACACGAAGGCGGCGACCAGATGTGTTACACATCTTAGGAGACTTGACTCAAATTGCAAGAGCTCTACAACATCTCAATTGCTCAAAATTCATACTCGTGCTTAGCATCTCAATTGCTCAAAATTCATACTCGTGCTTAGCTAGTCCCCAGGAAAAGCGACTAGCCTTGCACTTTCATCGCAAGCAATTGATAAACATCACAAATGCATAAAGGTAGAAAAAAGGACAGCAGTATACATATATCATAATGGGATTCAACTACCCATCTTACAACACAAATTATAGCAGCGGAAGTTTTATAAGTTCACATAAGCAAAATTAAGACCCGTGGTTTGCCAACCATCCCACAAGGCAACCAACCGGGGCAAGAGTCAAGCTGAAAAGATTACTCACCACCCTCACCGCCCTCGGTAGGGTAGTAAGAACACTCAAGTTCACCGGCATCCTGGTCTGAAAGTTGCAAACATCGGGTTAAGTACAAGAATGTACTCGCAAGACTTATTCATTATTATATATACATAGAACAAAGGAGTATGCAAGCTTCTACCTTAGAAGATGGCATAATGGTTCAAGTTTTGCTTAAAAGCTAATTTAGTTCAGCAAATAACAAGTTGCAAATATAGAATTTCTAACTTAGCATAATCTGAAATTCAATCACAAATAAGCACAACCCGTGCTCTCATCACCAACCATGGACTTCCATTGTCCAACTATAGCTTCACAACATATCTATTCCATATCCAAGACTAATCCAACATATTTAACCCGGTTTGATGCTAACATAGACTGACTAACACATCAAGCGATCGTCCTGTAACCGTGGACACGGCTATTCGAATAGTTTTACTCTGATCAGAGGGGTACATCTTTACCCACACGAAATGAACAAGGATCAAATGCTTCACACGCACACAGGTGTTACCCACAAGTGATACAAGTTCATAACATGCCCTTTCCTAGTCACACCCCAACCACCTAAACTACGCCTGGGCCCCCGACGACTTAGCCACGTGCATGTGTGATGTGGCTAAGGCGGGCTCACTATCGTGGGAGAAACCCCCTGCCAAAACCAGACACACCTGGGCACTCCAAAGGAAAAACCATCCTCACGATTGACCAGCGTAGCATAGATGATCACAGTGCAACGTAGTACTAAGTCAAGCCGTCCCATACCCGGCGTGTGGTAGTACGTAAAGTGCTTGAATAGATGTCAACATGTTCGGTCCTTAACAACCCAGACGAGGCTACTTGCATCAGGGAAAACCACCATCCCTTCATCGCCCTATCACTCGTCCAAGTTAAAGCATATTTTCCATATGAACCATTTAGTGAAAGTAGTCAAATTTTATACTCATAAATCGCAAATAGTGAATAAATTCAATCGATAGCTCCATCTATCGATTTTTAACACTACTAGATCTAAGCATGGCTAAGCATCGGTGAAACAATAAAACATTCCCAAATATTTCTATCCTGAGGTTACAAGGATAAATGGCAACAACGAAACAAGGAAGGATATGCAGCAATTAGGTATACCCAAAACTAACCATTACTGATAAGTTTGTAGTAAATCAACACATGCATATATATCGTTTTGCAACCAAATCATTTTAGCAAGATAGGGATTCTATATGCTTAGATGCTTGCCTTGCTGCTGTGAAAAATCACCCTCAAACTCAGGTTCTTGCTCCACGTACTCCGGAACGTCGGAATCTAAATCATTATAACGAACAAAACGAAGAAACATCCAAATAAAGCGAAAAAATCCAAAATGCTTCTAAAATGCATGAATTCCTCGCAGTGGGTTAGTCATGTCCTAAAATGAATTTAGGTGAAGAAATTTCTATTTTATCATTGCTATTTTAGAAGTTATGAATTTTACAAATTTAACGAAAAGAGAATTAGTTACTTAATTAAATTTGTTTTAGGAGGTAGTTTTGTCAAATTCCTTTCATCCAGATCAAAAGGTACATACGTTCTAGGTGAACAACAGTGAATTCATAATTTTGGGATTAACTATTAATTTTCTAGAAATTAAACAAGTCTTAGTTGAAAAAATAAGGGTTTTTATATGACTTACAATTTTAGTCTTATTTCCTGTACAGAAAGTACCATATTTTATTTTACCAAATTAAAGTTCATACTTTACTGGTTCTATAGAAATTTTCTTCATTCCATTTGGAGTAAAAATGAATTTTCTACAAATTTTATAAGTTCTAAGTTAACTATTTCATATTTGAAATTTAGAAATAAAAATCCTACTGTGAGCATAGGCTTTTATTATACAATATTAAAGTTTACAATTTTACAAACCTACTGAAACTGGTTTCACCTCAAAATGAGTTATATTTAATTTTATATGAATTTTACAAGTTTGGAACACTTTTAAGTTGAAAAATATATAGATTCATATATTTCCTTTAATTTTTCCAAAATAAAAACCTTTGGGTCCACAGGTCAGTCTCTAGCTGTTTTGCATAAAAGCCCCTAGGGTTTGCAGAAACCAACCCGAGCTCCATAAACACGTGCTAATGCATAAACTATTAAGAGTCCTTAAGGTTTTCAGTATTTACTAATCAGTCCTGGTCCCATTTGTCATACTATGTAACCTTACAAATTAAACCCTAACATTTTTAAACTTTTGCTAAGCTTGGTCCTTAGGCTCTAATCCATTCAGGCCCACAAGTCAGTGGCTCAGCGACTGTGAGGCAGGGCAGCAACGCACCGGCGAGCTTCTCGCCGGCGGTAACGGCGAACGGCGGCCGATCTCCCAAGGCAGCTATAAGAGAAAATGAAGAGGAGAACAAGGCGAAGCTATCGGTGTTCTTCTCGTCGGCTGCGGTGGTCGGCATCGACGGCGATGGCGGTACAGGCGGCGATGACCTTCGGCACGCTCGTGCAAGTAGAGCTACGGCTCGAACCCAAGCGAACCAATGCATGCATGCGGTCATATATGCCCCCTGGAGACTTACCAAAAGGTTGGAAGCAGTCGGCGCAGCTCGGACAGCGACAGCGATGGAGGAAACGGCTCGGCGGCGGCAGGAAAAAGCAGAGTAACGGCGGCAGCGCTTTTCGGTCTCTGACCTACTAAGAAAAGGAGGGGAATGGCTCAAGGATCACCTGAGGATGCTCCCCGAGTAAGGAATCAAAGTGGGGCTCACCGGAGAGGACGGAATCGGCCATGACGTCCGGCGGCCGGAATTGGGGAAGAAGAAGCCTATCTCCTTCTCCACGGCTTCGGGGTTCAATTCCTTGCATCAGCAGCCTCCTGGGATCACAAGGAAGACGATGGCGCAGCGGCTAGGCCTGGCTTGAACGAGGTTGGCCGGATGACAACAATGTCAAGGCGGCGGCGTTCTGGAGCTCTCGGGGACACGGCGGCGTTCCGGCATCAACACTGCACGACAAGAGGTGATATCAACGGGGATGTACTTGGTATCTTGTGAGGTTGATAGAACGCAGGAAGAAGAGAGGTGACCGTGACTCAATAGCGGCTGCGATGGTGGTCGTTCTCACGGCTGGCGGCAAAGATTGAGGTGACAGGTGCGAAGCAAGCGCTCTCTCTCGGCTTGGTCGGCTCAGGAGCGAAGTGGTAGGGGAAGCGAAGCTCTGGGAAGGTCAAGGGCGAGCTCGGCGGCTGCCACGGCGGTGGACACGCGTCGAACGCCGGCGTCGATCTCCTTTCCTTCTCTGTCTCTCTCTCTGTGTTAGGGCGGCAAAACAATTTCTACCGAGTTAGAGCTAACCCTAGCGACTGCCAAGTGGGTCCAGGCGATGTGCACAGAAGTAAGCTGAGAGGAAAGGGTAAGCAATCTGGTAGACAAAGTTCTAGACAAATATTAGGGTTTTCTTTTTCTAATTTCCTTTCTCCCTTCTTTAAAAATCCCAAAACTCAAATTATGTTGAAGATAAAATAAGGTGGATTTTTCTGGAGGTAGATGAAAATACCTAGGTTCCATTTTCTTTAGTTTCACTCAAAAATTCTCAATATTTTAATCTCAGGAAAATAAAAAAATTCATTTCAGCCGAATTTTTCTTGAATTTTTAAAATGTCCAAACCTACAAAATAAATTCTGGAAAAATTATATTAATTCCTGATAAATGTATTAGTATTTTAATAAATTATAAAACCTATACATTGTCATGTGATAAAATACACTTATAGGATTTATATCCGTTTTGCCGATTAGGGTTTTGTTTTTACTTTTTCCAAAAATTTTAATTTGACGCACAAACTAATATAAAATAATTATATATGCAACCTATAAATAAAATAAGCCAATCTTAAATACCTTGCATAAAATTAGGGTTGTGACAGGATCCCTCTGGGAATTCTATTCTTTTCTTTAACTCCAGCCAGAGATGTTTTTTATCCCCTTCTAATACGTGGTCCCAATCCTTGATTGTGATTGGGATATTATCTCTGACGATGGCGCCACACTGGGAGCTGTACTTTGCGCGCGCGGTTGTAGGGCCCAACGGTTTCCCTTTTAGGCTCCATCAATTATCTTTTTCATGCTCCTCTCTCCCCATTTATTTTTTGGCTTTGCCAACTCTGCACTTTTCTTGGAGTTGGAGGTTGTAGCTGGGGCATCTTCAAGTTGGGCTACTTTTTTCGCCTGTCGTCGAGACCTTCGCGGTGGCGTTTCCTACAAGATTAACACACAAGCGAATTAGCAAAAAATACAGTATTTACACAAGGTAATTAGCACGACATCACAGCTTGCAAACCATACCACTTTCTCGTGGGGGACGTAGTCTTCGTCGCCTTCTTCACCGTCAGCCTCTTTCTTTCGCCTTTTAGGGCTTGTGCAAGGGTCACTCGGCGACGAGTACGCATCTGTTGACGCAAAATCTGTCCCATTAAGCGTGCCAAAAGATGTGTTGACGTAGATCCTACGTGTGGCACACAAAGGCCTGGGAGATCTGCTTAGCTCCAGTGCAGGTCCTAAAATTGATGAGATGCGGGTGTTCCAGTCAGTTTGATCCTGCAACTGACAAGATATATAAATTGAAGACTGCAGAGTCGATCGGCCAGCAAGCCGATGGAGTAATTCCAGCTGATGCTGATACAAGCCAATGTCGATAGGGTTTTGAACAATCGACTATATATCCAATGTAGATTCTGACACTTGATGTAAATAACGATATAAAGACAATCGCTGATGATAATGCAATAAAACAATAATATAATCCAGTAGAAACCAATCGGCTAATAGTGATATGATAGAATAAGCGCTGAACCGAAAGTTAAAGCATATGTCGGCTGGAGGTCCGATGTCATTAAATCCAAACGATTAGATAATCAATGAAACCTTTGTTGTCATCAGCTAAATCTAACTTGTATGTAATCCTTGTGATCTGATGCAACGTCCAGATAACTTATCGGCTAAAGCCCCGATAAAACCCTTATTGGCAATCAAAAAGCAGGCTAGAGATTATAAGCATAGCTAGGGCTGATGCAGTGCAAAGTATGAAAAGAAACATAATATCTAGACAATCAAGCCTTCGACTTATTTTTAGGGTGGTAGATACCTTAGCTTATCTAGATCGACAAAGCAATTTAGCCGATACCGGCAAAACCTTAGAAAAGATCTGACTGATACAAGTAAATTGAATAATCAACTTAGATTAACTAAGATATATGATAAATAGGTAGGCAAATATATCAACCGAACTAGAGCGATCCAAGAGGTCGAAACGATGCAGCCTTGAACAACACCAATGTAGTCGATACAATTGCCAGGGCCGGCGAAACGTAGGACTTACCCCTTCGCCGGAGATCGAAAGCCGATGCAGCCCCGCGTCAGGAGCCAAGTTCCACCGGTTGATTAATAAAAACCTCGGGAAAGAGGGTGGTGATGCACCAACAGTAGTTGTATTGATCGAGAGATATCTTACATAGACCCCGACTGTACATATTTATACCCATGAATAGATACTAGTTCTTATTGGACAAGACACAAACTTTCCTAAAGATAAAGTAGAAGATACAAGTCCTATTCGGACTCTAAACAATATTTCCTAAAAGTAAAAGAAAACTAATTGACTCTGCCTAACTAATAGATAACTTGCCATGCTGCATCCTCCTCAAACTCGGTCTCTTCTGGATAAGCTTTCTTTAATTGATTAATTTCCTTAACCGAATCTATCAAGAATCCAACCACTGGCAACTTGATATGTTCATCGGCTCATCTCAGGACTCTGAAGCCAATACGATTCTTAAGTTGATGATGACTTCAGGGCTTACCAAATTTTGGCGTCCCCCTCGGGTTCATCATCGTTCGAACCTTGTGACGCCTCCATGTTGTGATGCAAGGCCTCCATGATGGCCTTGGAGGCCTCCACGTTGGGCTGTGAGGCCTCCACGGTGGCCTGGGAGGCCTCCATGTTCAGTTGTGAGGCCTCCACGATGGCCTGGGAGGCCTCCACGGTAGCCTGTCGAGCCTTTTGGTGTTATCGGCCATCGTTATGTACTAGCACAAAATATTGAATAGAAAAATAGTTAACTTAAACATTTATGACACTTCCGATACATAATAATGGCACCAAAAACTAAAATCGGAATAAATATTAAGTACGTACAAAAGAATTTCAATATAGATCACCCAAATTTCACCAAAATATCTCAGCATAACCCCATATCACCCAAATATCCCAACACATCCAACATAGCCCAAATTCAATCACACATATCACATATCACCCAAATTTCACCCCACATGTCACCACAAATATCACCCACATGACCCAACATATCCAACATAACCCCATTTCAATCACATATCACATATCACCTAAATTGCATCCCACATGTCACCAGACATATCACCACATATATCACACACATATCATCCACCCACATGTCATGCACCCCCTCCCCACCCCCCACATATAAATATACATGCATTCAACAAGAGTGCATGTTTCACCCACATGTGGTTGACAACGAGGAGGACGACGTTCGGCTGAGGACGATGTTCGGTCGATGAAGACGTTCGGCCTGGACGACGTTCGACTGAGGATGAGGTTCGGTCCATGAAAACGTTTGGCTATGATGATGTTTGGGCCGAGGACAAGGTTCAGTCGATGAAGACATTTGGCCGTGGACAACGTTCAGCCAAGGACGAGGTTGATGACGATGACGATCGGCCGAGAGACGAGGAGGCGGCTGGAGAAGAGGACGACACGGGTCCAAGAGGCGGCGACAGTCGGGGACAAGGAAGCGACGGCGGCCGAAGAAGAGGATGACATGGCACGGGCCTAGGTAGGTGGCAGCGTGCCTCGAGGAGACGAGGAGGCGGCGAGGAGGTGAAGAGGCGGCGGCCAGAGACGAGAAGGCGGCGAGGAGGCGATGTGGCGATGCGGCGCGGCCCATGGAAGATGACGGTGGCGAGTGCGGAGGTGGCAACCAGTGTCCTGACTCGAGCACAGGGCAGAGGAGTGCGCGGCGGAGTTGGTCCCTGGCGGGCAGTGGCGGTGGCGGTGGCGACGACGTTGTCGAAATTTTCGATAGCCTAATAGCGCGAAAGTTTTAGGGTGCCCGCCTGGACTTATTAATTTTCGTGCCGAGGTCGACCGTCTTATATAGGGCGTGGATCTTCGCAGGCGGGCGGCCCGCCTGGGAAAATAGGTCGCTTGCATTTTCGCAAACGGACCGTCCGCCTGCGAAAACAAATGAGAGCACTCTTCCATGTATTGCATGGTGTAGCATTTCCTCTCAATCAATGATATTATCATCACAACTGTCACCATCAGCAGCCTCAATGTGATCATCATTCGGCTGATCATCTTTGTCATCAGCATCCACTTGTTGATCGCCATGATGGGTCCATATCGTGTAACTCTTCATAAATCCACGCATCACCCAGTGGTCCCTTATTCTCGAACCGTCTGCCCATACTTTTTCATTCTTACAGTCAGCACATAGACAATGTATCTCCGTTGCATTGTTGTTGTAAGCGTGCGTCGTGGCTAAATCGATAAATTTAGATACTTCATCCGTATATGACAGCAAATACCTTGGCATATGATACATCCATTGTCCGTACTTAACTCTGAAAATATTTCATTTACAATTATATTAAAAAATTAAATTGACATAATAATACATATTTACAAACAAACTAAACTTTGCTCATTATGGGAAAAAAATATAAATAACTAGGGGATGGGGATCTACAAATGTAAGATTTTTTCTATTATGTGGAGAGTGTGGACAATACATATTTTTTCTCTCTTTGAAAGGATAATATTTTTCTCTCTCTACTCTAGATCTAGGTGATTGGGAAAGAGCAAGATACATATATTTTGGTTAAAGAAATCATCACATTTAAGCATAATGGATGAGAGGATAACATGGCATCAAGGTATGTACATACATCAACCACAATCATAGTATAAAAAATCATAAAAATAAAAAAAATTATATGCAACATGGTGCTTTCACTATTTTGCATGCATAGATCCATCGCTAATAAGGCCTAAAAGTAGAAAAAGAATTTGTAAGAAGAGATGGAATGCATGGATCTAACCATTGTAGAAAAATCCACCGAAGATTTCGAGTTCAAAACCTCCCCCTATATTTTGCTTGTTTTTGGAGAGAAAAACTTCGTATGGACTGTGCTGGGCGGGCTCGGGGAGAAAGAAGGTTATGTAGGGTAATTATCTCAGGCGGACCACTTAAGGTTGGGCTTGGGAAGATTGATCTTCGCAGGCGGACCTCTTCCCATCTTGCAGCGGACCGATGAGGACAAAATTTCCGTCCGCTTGGAAAAATATGTGTACCTCGTCTAGAAAAATGGTTTTCCTAGTAGTGAATGATAAGATTTTATTTTGTTATTTTGCAAGGTTCCTAATAAATAAGAGTATGGGCGTAGAGGAGCATAGTGGCGGAGCTGGCGGGACTTCTAGAAAGTAAAAAATAAATTCCAACAATAATTATGTTCGATTCTTAAAATCCCAATAATAATAAAGAGGGGAGACAACGGAGGGCCATAGAGGAGTACAGTGACGATGTTTAATGGGACTTCTAAAAATTATAAAAACAAAACCCGACAAGACAATGAACTCTAAAAACTACAAGGTTTAATTTTTAAAGGTTTAAAGAGGATTAATAGAAGCCATGGTAGATTGGTTAAACGAATAAAGGGGTGATAAAAGAGTAAAGGGTAACGACTGTTGTAACTTTTAAAAACTATAAAATTAAAAACTCGGGGATGATAAGATTCAATATTTTAAAATTCTAAGACAACGTGATGGCTATTTAAAATTTTTTAAGTACAATCATACGTAAAAATAGATAATTTTATATGGGTATTAGCCGCGTAAATGCGTGGGACACCCAGCTAGTTTATCTTTTATGATTGACGTATTTTGACTCTTCCGAGTATGATGGGTTTCCAATTTGAACACCAAAACTAAGGTAACCCGCAAATGTGGCCATGAACAAGCAAACGAGTTTCACACGTTTATATTGTCGTATCAGTGTATCACCATGAAGTTACCATATCAATGAAGGAAATGTAGCCACTCTGGATCAGGGATTATAAACAGAGCACCCTGAATGCGTGCACATAATATTGTAGAGACGCTTACCTAACCCGCTCTGATTTTTTCCCCTTATCTGAATATGATTGTACACATGCCAGCCTAACCAGCTAACACAGAATTGCTGCCTAATTGCCAACTGGAGTAACAACAGAAGTATAGAACCCAAGTAAGAAATGTTTTTGATCGAGTGACTGATACTGTGTTGTGATTACTGAAACAATAGGTGATCAAATGGATTTAAACACGGAACTCCCAATACGTATCTTTATCCAGAACATCAGCAGCTGATTTTTATCTGTAGAAGTTGCATATGAAGATTGGAGAATTAGATAAGTTCGATCGGCCTACGTATGTAACATGCAGGCTGATAAAAATCTGCACCTGTATGTATGCTCGCATTGTGTCCAAATGTCCAATCTTTCGCATCAGAAGCATGAAATGCAAAGCCGTCCGGTACAAACTGAAATATCTTCAGACGCAGTACGTCAGAGACCGTGAAAAATCTGCCACGCACGACGATTTACCTGGTAGTTACTGAAAAATCCTTGGTATGATGTGCCCTGCATTTACTGAAGATTTTGCCGCCGCCTCTTTCTGGTCTCTTCAAGACATGAGCCCTGTTTTGACAATGTGACATGACAAGCTACGTTGCGATCTTGCAGCCTAACACGTTCCTTGATCTGATTCCTGACGGCCCACACGTAGTAAAATGGCAAGTTTTATGATCACAGCTAGGCCGGCGGGCGGCGGCCGCCGGCGTCTGAACCTCGTGGCCTGCAGGGCTAGCGGTTGTGCAGCATGAGCAGCTTCTCTCTGACGCATCTGAATTTCTCGGCCATGAACTGCACGAGCGTCTCAAGGTTAGCAGCACACGCTGCACGTTGCTGTACCAGAAACCTGGCATCTCTTCGATCCAGTTCTGACGAAAGATACAGCACCCAGCAGCTGCTTCCGATTGACGACGGCTGAATTGCAGTTTCGAGCCCCTCCTGAGATTAATTGCAGAGAGGTTCAAGAAAATTTGCATCTTTTCTTCGCTGCCAACCCTGACCGTCCATTTCTGTTAGGTCAGGTGCCTGTCACGTACCCCTTGTCCTTGGTCCGAACACCAGAGCGAGCTCGCACTATATAAGCTGCTTGCCATGAGCCATAATGGCCTACAAGAAACCACACATAATAGAGCATATTGCTCGGAGCCAGCCATAGCCACAGCCATCGCCGTCGCCGTCGCCGTCGTCCCCTGCATTTATCGCCGCGCGCACCAGCGGGCGGGCCACCGAGATCTCGCATAAGTAGAGCGGCGCCGGTGAGAGAGAAGCAGGCTGTAAAGAGGAAAAATCCACGCTAGCTATGCCTTCTCCTTCCTCAGCCCATTGGCTGAGCTTGGTCGGAAGCGTCTGGCTCCAGACCATCAACGGCCCGAACGCCGACTTCCCGGTCTACTCGTCGCAGCTCAAGGAGGTGAAGGGCATCTCCCAGGTGCAGCTCAACTTCCTCGCCTTCGCTTCTGACGCCGGGAAGCTCTTCGGCTGGTTCGCCGGGGTCGCCGCCCTGTATCTGCCTCTGTGGCTGGTCGCCGTCGTCGGCGCCGCGTTCGGGCTCGTCGGGTATGGCGTCCAGTTCCTCTTCTTGGAGAGGTCCGGGCTCGCGTACTGGCACCTCTTCCTGCTCACCTCCCTCGCCGGCAACGGCATCTGCTGGATCAACACGGTGTGCTACCTCCTCTGCATCAAGAACTTCCCGTCGGACAGCCGCGTCGCGGTGAGCCTCGCCACGAGCTACCTCGGCCTGAGCGCCAAGTTCTACACCACCATGGCCGAGAAGATGCCCCGGGGCGCCACGGCGAGGTACTCCAAGGAGAAGGTGTACCTCCTCCTCAATGCCGTCGTGCCGATGCTCGTCACCCTCGTGGCGGCGCCGTCGCTCCGGGTGGTCGAGCTCACCAGCCACCGCCGGACCGACCCGGCGTTCCTCGCCATGTTCGCGATCACCCTGGCCACCGGAGCATGCGCCGTCGTGGGCAGCATCGGCTCCAAGTCCATCGGGCTCTCGACCAACGAGCACATGATCAGCCTCTACATCCTGCTCGCCCTCCCGGTACTCATCCCGGCGGCGCTCAAGGTGCGCGAGAGCATGGACAAGCTACGGGAGGCGAAGCGGGAGAACAGAGTGCACGACGTCGCCGCCACCGACGTGCCGGAGACGACCGTGTCGGTGTTCGAGGTGGCCGAGGCGGAGAACAAGGAGGAGGAGGACGACGCCGCCGGCGAGAGCGGTCGCCAGGACGAGGTCGGCGGCATCCGGCTGCTGCGGCGGCTCGACTTCTGGCTCTACTTCCTGAGCTACATGTTCAGTGGCACCCTGGGCTTGGTCTTCCTCAACAACCTGGGGCAGATCGCCGAGTCCCGCGGGCTCAGCGACCCGTCCACTCTCGTCTCCCTGTCGTCTTCCTTCGGATTCTTCGGCCGCCTCCTTCCCGCCTTCTTGGATTACTACACCGCAAAGTAAGCAACCAAGCTGCATGCATGCATGCATGCGCCGCCACTCTACCTGTTCGTCTGATCAAATCAAATCAAATCACTCGTGTTGTTACTTGTTTAAATATTGAAGTCTTCGTTAATTTATGCATGTCCTCACGAGGGATGAATTGTTTGGGTTTGACTATGAGCAGGAGTGGGTACTCGCTGTCAAGGACGGCGTCCATGGCGGCGCTGATGGCGCCGATGGCCGGCGCGTTCTTCCTGCTGCTGGACCCGAGGGACATGTTCCTGTACACCAGCACGGCGGTGGTCGGGACCTGCACCGGCGCCATCACGTCGGTGGCGGTGTCGGCGACGAGCGAGCTGTTCGGGAAGAAGAACTTCGGGGTGAACCACAACGTGCTCGTCGCCAACATCCCCGTCGGCTCGCTCTGCTTCGGCTACTTCGCCGCGTTCCTCTACCAGCGGGAGGCCAGCGGCGCCAACCGCTGCGTCGGCGCCGCCTGCTACCGGGACACCTTCCTCGTCTGGGGAGCCACGTGCGCCGTCGGGACGGCGCTGTGCACCGTGCTGTACGCGCGGTCGCGCGGCTTCGCCGGGAGGCTACCGTCGCCGGCGAGGTCGACGACGACGATGCCATGCGCCGGGCAGCGGCCAGCAACTAACTTAGGAGATGATAACAAGGGACCAGAAGCTTCTGGCACAGCAGTTTAATCAATTAGGTGCCACGTAATTAAGTGGAGAAAAAATTATGTGTACGTATATACGTATATGGCCAAAAAGGGAAGGGGAATATACAACTCACTTTAGTACTAGATGCGCTGCAAATCACTATGACTGGACAAAGCTAGGGTTTTTTTTTTTGACATGGACGGTTTTAATAACTTAGAGCAAGTGCAGTGATATAGCCCGCTCGTCGGCGAAATGAATTCCAGCATGGCTTCTAATAAATGCGGCAGCAGCAGCTTTAGCTTTGTAGTAGCACATGCATCCAATGCTGAACGAGCGCAGTAGCAGAGCAGCAAATGGGAGCGCAGCGCGCGCGTATCCGCCCGCTTCAAGCCGGCGTTTTGCGAGACGCCCGCTCCATACTCTCTCTCTTCTCGTCTCTCTGCCAGCAAGGACTCAGCCGGCTTGCAGTCGATCATAATACTTGCTCTTATTGGTGATTATCCAGCAAACTTTTAGTGGATGTACCACCAAGAAAGGCAACTTACACGCTGACCATTTTAGGGAAAGTTGGTAGGGAAAACTTTTCTACTCTGTATAGGATAATATTGTCCCTTTTCAGGTGTATTCAAGATCAAACGTATAGAATGTATCAATGAATTGTTTTTCTTGTGGCCAATGGATTTTACTTGGAGAGAGATAGTTTGCGGGATGGTTTTACAGAAGAAAAAAAAATCCAACATATTATTTTTTTTATGGGGAACCTCGAAGGAGCTCTAAAAAGAAAATGAGGACGCCAAGGTATTACTGATGCTATGGATTTATCGCTGACATCCATGTCTTACTTATGGTTAGAATATTTTCAAGATGGATTTTCATCAAATGAGTGGATAACCCTCGTTTCTTGCATGTCATTGCATGTCATCTAAATCATCAAAAAATTAAAAAAAAATTATAACATATATTAGTATGAAATATATCATTCCACGAACATGCAAGGTTAAATTCGACTTCTACAAGTTTCAAAAAAATAAATTAAACTAAAAATAATTTATATTTGTTATTTTTGTTCTAATTTATAGAGGTTGAATTTAAACTTGCATGCTTGTGGAGTGATATGTTTCATATTAATCTATCTTGTTAATTTTTTTTAATTTTGTTATGACTATTTAGATGACATGCAAAAAACGAGGGGATATCCTCTGAGAGATGAAAACACTTTTCCAAATATTTTAACTCCTAACAATTCATTCTTCTCACCTCATTTCATCTTACCCCTTCGTTTATTTTTATTTTCCAATCCTACCCATCATAACTCATTATCCAAACATGACTATAGTGTGTACGTGTTTCAATCGTTGAATGTAATCGGGAAAAAATATAATATCATAAGAGACAATAATACTTTAGACAACAAAATCGGCATATCTATTACCCTATTTGCCTGTCATAAATCTGTTATTTTTTAACGGTCAAAATTACTTCAAGATTCATACCCTAGTCAAATCAGTCGTCTCTCCTAATAACCTAAAGATGTCATGATTCATCATGACCCATCATCGCCAATGAGTTCTCTCTCCTCTAGGTCCTCTATCTCCATCACTTCGTCTGTGAGACTGAGTATGTCTGGCTGGAGGCTGAAGACAAATATACCCTGTCTAGACAGAGAGATATCACAACAGGTTTAGTATGTATGGTCACATGACATATATCAATATATGTTTATAACTTTATATTATTGTGTGCTGATTGCTGAACACACATGTCGCTTTTCTGGATTTCCTCATGTTAAGCGATCAACTTACCTGTCTATATATGTTACTGCAGAGTTGCGCAGGTTAAGATTCAATGAACGGTCCAAAGCAATCCTGAGATAACGAATACTAGCCAAGGAATGATCGAAGAAGACACAGTCCAAATTAACCGTGTGCATCACGATCACGGCAAATGTGTCTTCAAAGAGAATTACTCTGGTCTATTCGCCGAGACCACTGTCAAAAATTAAAACCAAAAGGCCAAGCTTCTGTCGTGGCTCTTGACAGAGCCACTTACTGAAGAGTGGCCGTGATCTATGGTGATAAAAACGCTGGTCACATTCCTCGATCGACCGTCATGATGCAGTTAATATTGACGAGACATCAACCGTTGAAAGCTACACCAGGGCCCATGCTTGAAAGATCCAGCGGAAGAAAGAACACGTTCTTGCGCCAGATTCTCATCTGTGGCAGTGGACACATCGAGATGCGTCTCCTGCCCGGCTAGCCGTCTCTGTTTCTGTGTGGGTCTTGGAACAGAGGAACTGCTATTTACTCGGTCATTCTGGGAGCCAAGTGTTTCAGAGTCACATTGACCTGCTTAGATGACTTTCCAACCAGGACAATACGGCGCAGATAAACAATACTACTGTATGTTTTCGAATTTATGGTCGGTAAAACGTGCATGAAAGCTTATTGATAGTTGTACTTTGGCCTAACATTTTGGCATATACTTCATCCATTTCTCTCGTAAAAAAGTTAACAAAGCAACCAAAAATAAGTTAAGGTAACATTTTTATATCTGTTTTCTTAACGATTTTAAGTCAATTAAAAAAGTTATGAAAAAACAATTTTAAATATTAAAATTTAAATATTAGCGATGGCTAATAAAGAGCCTGTTCGGTTACTGGTTCACGGCTATCAACAGTGCCGCATGCACGCGGCGCAGCCACAGCTGCAGCCGCAACAGCGGCTTTGCCGAACAGGCCCAACTCAGAAGGCAAACGATGAGAGGCAAGGCAAGTGAAAATGGTGTGCTCTACCCTGTAGTCTGCTGACAGGGAGTCCTCACATGCAGTGCGATGACACAGCCACTTGCAAAAACGAAGTTCAGTTCCCTGCTGCACATCTCACCAGGAGAATTTCGTTCCATCGGCATGCTTGATTCAGCAGCTTCAGTCTTTTTTTAAACAAAAAGAAATACACAGTATAAACATAAGCGCTCAGAATGGCTATCTTCGATGTAAAGAAACAAAAATCGGGATCCCTATCATCAGCTACTCAGGACGTACCTAGCACCTTCTTAAGAGCACAGGCCAGCATGGGCTATGCTTGTGGCACATCCGTTCTTAGGTATGGCCCTCTGTGGGTTGTGCTCGAGGCACATCCACCCCCAAGTGCAACCCCCGTGGGCTGTGTTGGGACACATATGCCACCTATCCCTGAGCTCGATCCCCATGGTTCGCTTGGGGTAGCAGGAACGCATTGATCCAATCAACCCTTGCATTCAATGCAAGGCAACGTATATCGACTCGGCGTGCGTCTGGGATGACAGGCAAAATGACAACGCATGTGAACCCTAGAACAAACCATCATCACCCTAATAAAACACAAAGTGTGGGCTGTCAGATGACATAGTTCTTTGACTTGTTGCCTGTTCCGGGCCATTGCAGTACGGTTCCACCTAGCCTCTGAGGCTGGCAAGTGGGCCTAGCAACCACCAGGGTGTCCACGTCACCTATGCCACGCGTCTGAGGAAGAAGTAAGGGGACGGATAGAAACCGCTCTACGCCCCACCAACATGACCAACACGCAAGTACAGGGTCGACAGTGGGCCCTGCCAACTGTTGTGTGATAAGACCAATCCTACCAACCATGTGAGCTAGGTTCCACCTATGTACGCATGCTTGGACCCTGTGGTATCCCTTTGACATATAAAAGGAGAACCGATGCCACTAAGAAGAGGGTTCGATTTAAGTTCTACTCAGATTACACCTTAGAAAGTGAGAGTTTATCCCCTTGAGAACAAAAACCACCTCCAAGAAACTTATTGTAAAGTTTATCATCATCATCTAGCTAAGAACACAGATGTAGGGTGTTACGCTTCTGAGCAATCCGAACCTGTCTAAACCATCGTCTTTTGTATCCCTTGTTTATTCGCGCAACGCCAATCACCTCGTTTTCGCGCACCCGCTTCCTGTCTGAATACAAGGGGTGGGGGGAGGGTGCCACTCCTCCCCGTTAGAGGAGCACGGGTTCCGACAAACGAGTACATTGTCTACCGTTGAAAAAATATGTAACCATAAATATGAGCACTGTTGTCAAGTTTAGAACTTAAATTTAGGTGGACTGATTTCGTCACAAGAAATTCAACCGGTTGAGCTACGCTCATTTTACAGCTTGAGTTTTTTTTCTAGTAGCTGGTTTATTAGTACTTGTGTGGGTTGCTTAGCTAGATTGGTCTATCTTGAATAAGTGCACCATCAACATGATCAATCCATATATCTATATCTGGTGGGAGACAATAGCCTACACGGTAGAAGCGTCAAAACAAGTAGTTCACACCTTAATTTTACTAGTATTCTGGAAGATATGAAAGAAAAGAAACCAGATGGCATTTTAACATAAAAAGCTCTTGACGCCCAGCCTAATAAACAAGATAAAAGCGGAGGCCAAAATTTGAGTCCGAGCGGGAGCTAGGAAGCTAGCTTCTTGGCTACCTTAGACACTAGCCAGGCCTCAGAGCTTTTACAGTTCTCTTACTTTCTCTGTAAAGCTTTTCTCCTGTTCTGTTCGATAAAATTGGTTTTGGTCGATTCGTTTAAAAAAAATCCAAATATCCATCTCCCATGTCTCGTCTAATCCTTCAACGCTAGTTGGGGCGCATGCACGCATTCCCTAAGCTTGGCCCTGATCACTTTCTAGTAGTGAAAGCTTGGCCTGATAAAACAACAAAATTCTCGCGCATCGTTAGTTCGTTGCATGGATGGCCGGTCCAAGTGGGGCCAAGAACACGTGAGCCAATCGAGCAGACACCATGGCCTTCCAATCCTGGCAGGATTTCGTCCCCTCCACAAGAGTGACGGAATCAAGAATGCAGAGGAGGGGCAACGATGACGACGAGTCGACGATATCTGTCGCGTCAGGTCCAAAAAGATGGCAGCCGTCGGCATGCATGCTGGGAAAGGGACGGCACGCCACGAGTTGGAGCGTGACGACGGGCAAATCCTTGGCTCGTTGCTGCTGCGAGCTCCGCAACGGATGGTAACTTTTGTTAGTACGTGCCGACCCGTCCGGGCCGGGTTATTTGACGACCACACGTCGCACACGTCTGCGAAATGTTTTGCATGCGAGTAGAAAGGGTCAAGGAAAGGAGAAAGTAACTAACCAAAGTGCCGCTTTCTTTACGCTGGTACTACTACTGTGCTAGTACACATGCTTGTGCTTTACTCTATTTGTTAGTGCATCAGAAGACTATTAGTAGTAGTAGTCACCTAGCAACGGACCGAAGCGCGCTTTAATAAATTCTTTGGTTTATTTTAGCCGGCACGAGGTCTAGTGGAGTAACAACAAGTCAAGAACGTCATATCATCGGGAGAGAGATCAGGTTCGTTCAAAGCAGGGCACTAATGCACTAGGCAGTGCAGTGCACAGCGAGCGATCTTTCTTAGGACGTCCAAACAATACTATTGGAGGAAACGGATCGAGGGGCTAGCTAAGCAAACCTCCTTTTAGCACCCGCACCGCGCGCACGNGGCGGGGGGGGGGGGGGGGGGGGGGGGGATGTGAAAGAGATGCTGATCATGATCACTAGCGCAAAGCAAAAAGAAAAGCTACTAGCATCATCGCTCGCTCGTTCACACACACACACACGCGCGCGCGATGTAACGATCCACACCTCCTTCGGCTCAATGCAGGGCAGTGTGCCGCCCGGGCGGCCGTGTGGTGCGCGGGGGAGCTGAATCCTGAAAGCAAAATGCGACGTGAGCGTTGGGGCACCCGCGCGCGGGCTGGCGGGCGACGAGCGCGCTGATCGCTACGGCCGTCGACGCGCTCGCACGGCTGGCCGTGGTGGGGGAGGCTTGTAACCGAGCCGATCCCGCGGTGGACGCCGCCCCACGCGCTTGCGCTTGCGTGCGACCGCTGGCCGGGCGGTGCCGTGCCAATGGGTGGATATTCCTCCTGGGTTTCTACCGTTCGTAGGGGACATGGCCGCAGTAGTAGAAACTTTCTTATCGCTACTTTCATGTATTTCTGCCAAAGCGATCGGAAAGCGAAGATTCTAACGAGCATATCAGCGCACAAAAACTACTACGTGCACTAGCAGGGGCATAATCATTTCCGGTTACGAGGAAAAAGCTGACGCTGACAGTCCATTAAACCGCCAACTGATCGCCACCACTGCAGGATTTTGCAGATACACGCTTAGCACACTGTCCACCAAGTGCTCGTGGTCTTCTAATGGGGGCGTCACGGTGACGCGGCCCTGATGGCATAAACCACGGGGAGATTATAAATCGCCGATCAGTTTTCAGTATTATTCCACGTCTTAATTCTGGCTGTGTGCCTTCGCTGTGGTCCTCTTGTCCACGAGCGATACGGGGCAAATTGCAGGTACGCGATACAAATCCGATCGGGACATGAACGTCATGCACGCACGCATATGCAAGATATGCAGCCCCTGATCGGAACACTTCTGGATCGGAGCTACGCCGCGGAGAGCTCGATCAGATCATCTCGCTCTCCTAGCTAGCGTTTTTGCGGCATTGGATATTTGGTGATATTTTTGGAACGAAGGGGTGGATGTCGTATTGCGCATCACGCTGATGCAGGCAGTGATGCCATGCTGTTTCGACCGATGCATGTGTGCTTGTTACTTACATTGTCACCGATCGACTCGCCGTGCGTGGTAAGAGAGCTGCTTTATTCGGCTATTGTCAAAGTGGCCTTGCCCTGCTAAGTGGTATACTAACCTATTAGGCCTTTTCGATTCTAGAAAAACGCATTGTCAGGCAACGGTTAAGAAAAGAGTTAGGTATTAATTATAGGTCTGGTTTGACTATACCATGAACTTTTCAAATAAAAGAAAAGGTAGGTATTTGCAGTACTGAAGGGGAGCAAGAGGATATGTATATGCGATCGATGATGCGATGCGATATACGCTTTCTGATGAGATGTTGTGATCGAAAGCGAGCGTGAGCCGACCTGAGATTTTTTTGGGGGGCGCATCATATCCGGTGCGGTCGCGCGACGTGTCGGAGACGTACGGTCTCGGAAAGAGCCGGACACGCTTTGATGCGCAGCACTGCACCCAAGCGTACGTGGCGGTGGTGCGCCGGGGGCTCGGCGGCAGATCACATATAATTCCTTTTGACGCTTTTGCATGCGACAAGGGTAGAGGAGATGAGAGGAGAGGAGAGGTGAGTGTGGCCGCTAACTTGTGCTTCGTGCCGGTGAGCGTGATTTTCGGATTCGGAAATGGAGCGTAGGGTGCAGTGCAGTTGCGTCGACACGTCGTTCGGCAGAACATGAAAGCCCGGCCCACTGGGATAGGCCCTGGCCGGATTCCTTGTTGCCTTCAACTTTGCTGCATGAGGCCAGCCCAGTATAGATCTAAGAATAAGTTCACCTGACATCCCTCAACTTTATGTCAAATCTGTCTGAGGTCCCTATCCACAATACTAGAAATCTCTACCTCTTAACTATCACAAATCATGTAAAAAAGGTCTCATAGCAGTATGGATCTCTAGTTTTGTTGACGTAGCATCCTAGTCAGGAAAAAAATTTATAAGGCCCACATGTAAGTGGGAAGAAAAAATTATGAGACCCACATCTTTTCTTTCTTCTTTTTTCTTTCTTATCTTCTCTTCTCTTCTCTGGAAGAGCGGCGGGGGGGGCTGGGGGGGGCGGNAGCGACGGGCGACGGGCGGAGCGGCGACGGTGGGCGAGCGCGGCGGGCGGCGAGAGAGGAGGGAGAGGCGACCAGCGAGCTTGAGAGGACAGCCGTCGCCGCCGTTGCCTCCAACCAGTCGAAGTCGACGCGGCCCATGGAGAAGAGCTCGCCTGGCGGCGGGCGAACGCAGCGGGCGACGAGAGAGGGGAGGAGAGGCGGCCGGCGAGCCTAGGAGGACAGTCGCCGCCTCCAACCAGCCCATGGAGAAAAGCTCGCTGCCATAGTACAAAGTCAATCCCCAGTGAGCCGCCATTCCGGTCGTCCTCCCCCATCAACGTGGCGTGAAGTTGACCAGCACCATCGCAAGGTGGTGGTCGTCGTCTCCGGCGAGGTAGGGGAAGGCAAAGGAGAGGAAGGGGAAGGATGGTGGTGGCGCTCGGGACGGAGGGGAAGAAGGTGCTCGCGTCGATACGGTCGTCGTCATCGTTGCCAACGAGGTGGGAAGAGGCAGAGAAGGGGAAGGGGAAGGGTGGCGGCGGCGGCGGCCATCCCATAGTTCAGTGCGGCTCCTTCACCGACCGGGCTCCTCCACCAACTGCCACTGACATGCGCAATGTCTCCTCACTGACATGTGGGGTTCACCGTATGCCACGTCAGCGAAATGTGGGGTCCACCGTATGCCACGTCAGCGAAACCGGAGAAAAATTGCGTCGATACTGCCTCAGGACCTTTTTTGCACGGTTTGTGATAGTTGAGGGGTAAAGATTTCTAATACTGTGAATAAGGGATCTTAGACAGACTCGACGTAAAGTTGAGGAACGTCAGGTAAACTTATTCCATAAATCTATAACCTGTGAAGCTTCGTCGACCGAATCTGAGGTCCAACTCACGAACACAGCTTGTGCAACTGCATCGTACTACTCTCATGCTCAGCCAGGACATGCCGCTTCTTTTCTGAGATTTGCCGATACATATCACAGATTTTGCTGCCAGGTAAATAGGCTACAATACTAGTAGTCGCACTTTGCTATACTCCACATATAGTTGGACCTGCAGCTTTGAGCTAGATTCTGATAGGCAGGCCAGTGATCTGCAAAGAAAATTTAGTAGCAACAGAGGTACAAATATGATCGCCAACTGCCCAACTCGAACTAACCCCCGTTATTAATTAACATCTGCGTAGATCATTTCTGTGCGTCTTTCAGTGTCGGAGGAAGAGATGACAGTACTAACTAGGTTAGTGGAGTACACATCCACTAAACCTAGCACCTACTGCTGCTACTATGTATTAATGAGAGATCAAGTTAACATTCCTAGATATGGGGAGATAGATCAGGTGACGAAGTTGTACGGAACAGCTAGCTCGATCGAGCACTTGCAGATTAGTCTGCTGCCATTTTTCTCGGCCAAGTAAGAATTATTTTTTGGGTCAAAATCGAGCCTAAGCCCACGATATAAGGATCTGAACCTCTGGCTGAAGTCTAAGGGCGCGATCTTTTCGGCCCATAGATTTTAGCTGATTAGCTACATGCAAAATAAGAAACACGATTAGCATATTGTAATTAACTGTATTAATTATAAAAAAAAGTTAAAAAGTGAATTTATTTAGTTTTATTAAAAAAAGATTTTCACGGACACCCCTTTTCTTTTCACGGACATGTAAAAAAACGTCCGTATGTAAAAAGATTTAAAAGCTACGTACTTAAGGATCGTTTGCAAAAATTTATTTTTTCAAGCAAACTTATTAAGAGGCTCGTCTGCAAAATAGTTTTATTTTTACAGGCGAGCCTGCTAGAAGGCTGGCATACGAAAATCCATTCAAAGCCCCATTTCCTCTACTTTTTCTTTTATTAAGTCATCCCTCATCCCTCTCTCCTCCTTTACTTATCTTTCTCCCTCGGCTTCTCCTCCTTCACCATCGTCTCCTCCTTCATCCCCTCTCCTTTCCTCCTTCTATCCCTCTTGAGGCCGTGACGGGAGCAGCCAGTCGGCGGGGCGGTGCTGTGTCGCGCCTCGGCTCCTTCTCTGGCGACAATGAACCCGCGACTAGCGGATCCATCAGCGGTTGGTCCGAAGGCCGCAGAGGAAAGGGACCGACAGCGGCGGGCCTTGCCCACGGTTGATCCGGCGGAGTCGAGGCACGACAGGCTTCGAGCGGTGGCATCGAATGTGTGGCGGGCTTCGGGTGGCGTCAAGGAGCTTAGGGACGGCGTATCCGTTGCCTGCGGGCTCTAGAACGGTGGATCTAGTGACGACGACTCCGACAACGTCAACTACGATGATCCCGACGACGGCGGCGGTGAAGGCGTTGGATCCGCCACCCCTGGTGAAGGAGTGGCAAGGATTGGCGACGACGGCTTTTGGAGCAACGACGACGACAGGAGCAGATGGCGACGACGGCGGTAGGAATGGGAGCTAGGGTTTCTGGATTTTTTTTTGAAAATTTTTTTTGCCAAATTTTGTTTTTCATATGTGAGGCATAATGCGTAACGTTACAAAGAACTTCAGGATATTATCGCAATTCTTGGGTTGGATGAATTATCGGAGGAGGATCGTTTAACTATAGCAAGAACACGAAAAATTGAGCGCTTCTTATCACAATCGTTCTTTGTGGCAGAAGTTTTTACCGGCTCTCCAGGAAAGTATGTTGGTCTTGCAGAAACAATTAGGGGATTTTAACTAATCCTTTCTGGAGAATTAGACGGCTGTTAACAGCGGATTTTCGTAATCGACCTGAAGAAGAAAGAGGAAACCGAAGCGGAGAAGGGGAGCTAAGTTGGAGTCAAACTAGGTCTCGTATCGGACACAGTTAGCGTATCAGACTCAATGAGGTGCTGGCAGAAGGACTGTATCGGCCGATTCGGATTTGTATGGTTATCGGCCGATAGAGGTTAGAAGTTGACAGAGTCAGCATGGGCTTGGTTTGGGCTCAAGACAAGCTTCAAGGAAGTTGCCAAGTAGAGATAAGGCTCGGTTTTAGGCAATTGTATCTTGTAAATCAAGTAGGTTTAGATTTAATCTGTGGCAAGTCTGCCGTAAACACTTGTTGTTTGTTAGAGATAAGGTCGTGTCCTACAAGGACCCTGTTGTAATCTCGGGTATAAATATCCCGATAGTCTGTACATAGAAACTCTCTCACAGTTCAATACAACAAACCAGTTCAATCTATTTCGGCGCATCACCAGCCCTCGCAAGAGGTTGATTTCGACGAGTTCTTGCTTCCCTGGAGCAGAGGTAAGAACTCGTTCCCGACGATCTGCATCGTTAGGGCGAGCGTGTCGCTTTAGACACGTTAAGTCTCGATGATGTGATCGTCGTTTATCATGTCTTGGATAATCTTGACAGGCGTTTTAATCATGCATCGTCAGCGATTTACTCGTTTTAGGGTTCATTGCTGATGATGGTTTAATTATTATGCTTGGCTAGATTGTTCAGTGCATCTACCATTCCCAAAAGCAATCGGCGACTTGATTTTCTTTGTGTTAAGTCTCGATTCACACTTTGAGTTGCCATCGACCCTAGTCCTGTTTTGAGATTTAACACAAGGCCTGTTTTTGATTGTAATTAAGGATAGCACTGGGGTTTCAGCCAGTCTTACCTGATGCATATGATTATCATTAGGTTTTTATATGTATCTGTCATCTGCATGAATAGATCGATGAATATAGATGCATCTGTTATAGGTTAATCTTTTGGGTTCATCTGTGATGGACGTGTTTATATTGATTGATTGGTTCATGTAGATTCACATTAGAGTACTAGCTAGTGTAGTAATCTTTATTGTCCCTTATCGGCCGATGTCGTTAATTGACATTAACATGTTGATGAAGGCCGATAAGGTTGGATTCATGCTTTAATCTTATTTTATCATGAGTAAGCCGATATAGCTTTGCCCTATCGGCTAGGCTATGACAATGTGTCATCGGTCTATCGGCCGATCGGTCATTGTTTTCTGACGTGGTTTACTTGTTTCTTGTTGATTGCAGATCAAATCAACTGGCACGCTCTGCACACGACTAGGCGAGCTATTTGGACCTGCACAAGAGTTAAGCAGATCTCTCAGGCCACCGTGGAAACGTGGAACCCGTTTGGTTGCAAGGCGGGTCAAAATTCTACGCCAACACGCTTTTGGCACGCCTGGTGGGACATCAAGAACGCAAGCTTTGCAACAGCAACAAGATCACCTCAAGATGTCGAAGCAGGCCGAGATCTCCGAGGAGAACGTCGTCTCCGTAACCGTCGACCAGCTCAACGCAGAACAAAAAGCTGAGATGGAGAAGCTGGTTGAGCAATTCCAGAATATGTACTTGCAAACATATTCTAGGACTCGGCAAAGCACCTTGATCCAAAAGTCTAAGGTAGTAATGCCGAGTCCTGGAGATGGAGCTAGCACATCGGCGGCGGCACACGACCACACCGTCAAGACCGAGGATACCGCGACGCCGACGTTACAAGACAGGATTGACTCCGCAGTTCATTCTGCGCTAGTCAACCAGTCGGGGATCCTGGTGAACACATTGACCAATACGGTCAAATCGATCCTAGATGGGTCGATCCACCAGAACAAGCCTCAAGGCCCAATTTACCTACCGAAGAATAAGTTCACTGCCTATCGGATCTTGAGGAACGACCTGAGTACGACTCAGCAGACGGCGCCGATGCCACCCCCATCGGCGCAGCCAACAACGACACTTCCATTGGTCCTCACCAGGCAGACAGGAGGGAGCCCTCAGCATATCACGGAAGAGCAATATGCACAATGGACCAAGGGGAAGCAACCAGTGATCGAGCCGATGCAGCAAGTTCCTGTCAACCAGCTATCGGCCGGACAGCCACAAGCCCCGGTGTTCAACAATCCTCCACCACAGGCTGCTTACAACACGCCACAAGGCTACCAGCAGCACACCGCAGGGCAGTATGGCGCGCAGAACCTTGATCACCATTATCAGCCATACTCCCCCAGGCAGTATTAAGCAGAGGGCTTGCAACAATCATATCAGCAAGACCTTCCACATCGGCCCGTAGGATACTGAGCTGATATGATAGCCGAAGTGATGCGAGATCAGTTCGGTTTGAAGCCCAAGGAGAATTCTACGGTGTATCGGCACCCGTACCCCGAGGAATTTGACAGAGTGCCATTGCCAGGCCGATACAAGATCCCGGACTTCTCCAAATTTTCGGGGCAGGACAACGTCTCGACATATGAGCATGTGAGCCGATTCCTAGCACAGTGCGGGGAGGCATCGGCTATCGAGGCGTTGAGGGTGAGGTTTTTCCCTCTGTCCTTATGAGGGTCTGCATTTACATGGTTTTCTTCGCTACCCTGCAATTCCATCAGAGGATGGATAGATCTTGAGAAACAGTTTCACAGATATTTCTACAATGGTGTACAAGAGATGAAACTGTCCGATCTCACCGCCATTAGGCAACGAGTTGATGAATCGGTCCCAGAGTATATCCAAAGGTTTAGGGACATAAGGAACAGGTGTTACAGCCTCAGCTTGACCGATTCTCAATTGGCCGATCTGGCGTTTCAAGGATTACTCGGGCCGATACGAGAAAGGTTCTCATCACAGGAATTTGAAAGCCTAGCTCAGCTAGCACAACGGGTATCGGCCCACGAGGAACGATTCCAGGAGGCAAAGAAGTTTGCAAAGAAGATCAATACGATCTATCAGTATGCCTCCGACGATGATGATGAGGAAGATGTCGATGTCGACCTGGCCGAGTGGGCCCGGATGAGGAAGCCGACAACATGCCAGTGGGCAAAAAAGGGTGACAAAGAAAACAAGTTTGACTTCGATATCAACAAGGTCGATAAGATATTTGATCTACTGTTGCAAGAAAAGCAAATTCAACTGCCAGTGGGTCACGTATTGCCATCGGCCGAAGAAATCAAGAAGAGAAGATATTGCAAGTGGCATAACTTTTATTCACACCATACCAATGAATGTAAGATCTTCAGAGAACAGATCCAATCGGCCATCGAACAAGGCAGAATTAAGATCGATGACGCCAAGAAGCCGATGAAGATATAAGGACACTTGTCACGCCCGGAAATTTTTCCCAAATTTCCAGACCATTTTGTGTATTAAGTCCCTGTCCAGGCATCAACCAGGGTACACAAAACGACAAATCAATAAACAGATCCAAACGTAAATAAAGCGATAAATACTTACAACAGAGGCACTTAGTCCTCACACCAAAAAGAAAACAGCAGCGGAAAGAGACGATCCTAGCGACTTCAGCTCCACTCCACAGGCAAACTCAACTGAGGTCTGAGCCTTAGTCCTCTAACTTCATCTTCGACTCAGAAGTACTAAACTTCTGAAAAAGGGGAAAAATAGCAAGATTGAGTACAACCACCGTACTCAACAAGCCACACCAATGATGCAAACGTGCACAGGGGAGACAAAGGGAGGCTTATGGCTATTTGCAGAAAAGCGGTCAAAAACCTTTACATTTTAAAACAGTAAAACAGTTGTTTAATTAAAGCAATATTAAATCTCCACTGAACAACGCTACAACCACGTTGAACAGGCCCAACCATTCCACCTGAACTACACCAGTTCATTAGATCAAATTAATTAAGCATGTGGGACTAATCACAGTGAATCTGGTCGATCGCCCATAACCGCGGGCACGGCTATTCGAATAGTTTTACTCTGATCAGAGGTGCGCAACTGTACCCACAAGACACGATTCCACACATGTTACCATGCCCTGAAGTATCACCACGATACTGCAAAGGGGGAAATCGTGACAAGACCTTTCGCATAACTCCTCCTAACCAAGCGCACCACACCGCAGGTTTCGCCCCCACCCCTCAAAAGGCAGTGGGCAGCCCCCCCTCGTGCCTTGGTGAATCCGGCAACCGGTCAACCGGTATATCCCTGGCCGAACCGACCCCATCACGCCCACCCTTTCCGGGGAACGTCGGCTAGGAAAGAGCTACGCTACGAGTCCAGCAGTTGCCCATTCTTGCTTGTGGTAAGCACTGTTATTCTTCCAGGGTTTCCCATGAACCGGTCCTTAACTGCCATGGGTGCGACCAGCAAAACCATGCACCCACAGCCCACCATTAGGTCATATTTTAGTTGGATAATTACGACCAATAAAACATGGTCGGGTGTCTCGAGCGAACCGCTCGTTAGAAGCTAATTGTAAACAGTGTAATTATCCCATTAAATGAGCTAGTGGTAATTAAGCATGGCTAAGCATATATAATTCTAGCAAAGTCAACATAAGTGACTCACACTAGTCAGATTATCACCCAAGGTTAACAAAGGACGGTTAACAAGTAAACATGGCACAAG
Source organism: Oryza officinalis (assembly GCA_008326285.1). Classification (NCBI taxonomy): domain Eukaryota; kingdom Viridiplantae; phylum Streptophyta; class Magnoliopsida; order Poales; family Poaceae; genus Oryza; species Oryza officinalis. Next base: position 35,889,824 of record BDMV01000005.1, read on the forward strand.
CGAACGGATAGGTAAACCCTATTCCCATGTAATTAGCAAAACATGCACTTTATTTGCAAATGTAAAACATTTCATAAAATAGGTACAACATGCTCAAGGGGAATGTGTGACTTGCCTTGCTTCTTCAAACAATCTTCCGGACTCTTTCCTGCGAGCGCGAACTTCCGAAACGGCGAATCTACACGCTGGCACGCAAAACGAGGAAAAACTCTAATAAAAACCAAGTAAACAATACATAAAAAGTAAACAAACATGTAGAGCTCAATTTTAGATGAATTTTGCAAGTTGAATGGCTCAATTTGGAGTTCATATGAATTAGATATGAATTTTAGAAGTTTTGAGCCATTTAAATGAATTTCTAAAATTAAATCGATTTATTGCGCAATTATTAACTAATTTTACAAAGGAAAGGACTACGCTGACATCATCAAAGGGAAACGGCGCCGGAACGGGGGTCCCACGTGTCAACGGGTCAAGGGCGACAGTCCACGGTGGAAAAGCACCACGTGCACCGACGTGGCGACCACGGTGGACGAAAGGGAGAAGGTAGCGCCGACGTGGACGCCAACGTGGCGAAGCCGCGGGCGGCCACGTGGTCTGGGTGTGGACCGGAGTAAACAAAGGGGGCCCACGTGTTGGCGACACAAGTGTCGGCGAACAGGAGAGAAAAAGGAGGTGAAAAGGACTTTGCAGGGGAAAGGGGAAAATTAGGCTGAGAGGGAGGTAAACTGGACTTGAGGAGATGAGCTGGATTTTCTCGGGAAAAAGTTAAAAGGGCCGAGGGACGTGAAGTGGACTTTTCGCGAGAAGGTGGGCCAATCGGGCCGAGCGGGGTGATGGGCCGGCCTGAGAAAAAGGGAGGGGGACGCAAAATAGACTTTTGCGGGGAGATGGGCCAATCGGCCCGACGGCCGCTAGGCCGGAGGGAGCGGTGGCCGGCCCGGAAGGAAAAGCCGGCCTCTAGGCCGAGGCGGCGGCTAGGGTTCGGCCGAAACCCTAGCCGACCCGGTGAGGGCACGGCGGCGGCGGTGCGGCGACGTGCTGCCACCGGCGGCAGCAGCAGCGTGCGCACGGCGCACGGCCGGGCGACGGCGCGGGCGGCTCGGCGGCGGAGCGGCGACGGCACGAGCGGCGGCGGCGCGCACAGCGGCGGCTTGGAGAGGGGAAAGGAGGGCGGCGGCGGTGCTCACCGGCGGTGACGAAGGAGGCGGCGGAGCTCACCGGCGCGACGAAAACGACGGCGGCGACGGCGCTAGGGTTAGGGTTTGGGGGCAGCGGCGGCGGGGAAAACGAGGAGCGGCGGTGCACAGGCGGGGAAAATTTAAGGGGGCCCGGCTAGGGTTTGGCCGATGCGGGCGGATTTCTCGCCGGAGAAATCGGCGGAGCGGGTGCGGCAGCCGGGCGGCGGCGACGACGACGGGCGGGCGCGGGGCCCACCTGTCGGTGGCCCGGGGCGAGGGAGGCAGCGGCGGCTCTCGGGCGGCCTTGGGCCACGGCCTCGGGCCGGCCCGAGAGGGGGAGGGACGCGGAGGCGGGCGGCTTGGGCCGCCTTGGGCCGAAGGAGAGGGGAGGAAGGGACGGGGCCCGTGGGCCGCGCGGGAGGGAGAGAGGGGGGGCGACAGCGTGGGCCGCGGAAGAGGGGGAGGGTTTTGGGCCGAAAACGGCCCAAAACAAAAGAGCCCCTTTTAATTTGTTTTTCCTTTAATTTAATCAGTTAAATGAACTTTGTGACTTTAAAATTATTTCTTTAGCTCCAAAAATTCACGAAAAATTTTGGAGAGTATTTTAAGGCACAGAGAATATTACAAAAATATTTCCGGCCATGATTTTTAAAGGAAATTTTTGATTTCCTTGCTAATTTCACTTGTTTAAATTGCTTTTGATTTTTATTAAATTTCTGAAAAATTTATTATTAGGTAATTTTTAATCCCGATCGAAAATCGGGGCGTGACAACACCCGTTCCCAATCAACATGGTGCGGGCAGACAGGGCCAAGGTGGTGGCCATCGGACCGGCTAGCGACCTTATCAGACCTCTGAGGGCCTGATCAGAAAGTACCAGCGGAGGCAGGAAGAACAAGTTCAAGACTACGCCGATCAAGACAACTCTTACAACCCACATTGGGAGTGCGAGTTTTTCCGGTTCTGCTGGAATGAGGGGATGAGGTTGCCATCCATCCAGGAGTGCCCTGCATGCAATGGTGCAGAAGGTTCTTATCAGAGCAGCTCAAGTAGGCAAGCGCATCAGATGCCCAAGCGCATCTGTTGAAAGGCTGGGGCCGATGCGCCAAGAGCAACAGATTGAAGCCGAGGAGCAGGTCCAGAACCCCCAATGGTGCCCAAGCGATGTATTCAGCAAGACACAAAAACGACGGGTTCAGAGACTAAGAAGGAAGGAGCAAATCCAAGAACAACAGGCGACAAGGCTTTACGTCGGCCGATCAGCTCGAAGAAGTTGATATAGGGATAGGTGATAGGCCTAGGCCGACGTATGTAAGTGCAAACCTACCAAAGGAATATAAGAATAATTTGATAAATCTTTTGAAAGAGTTTGCAGATTGTTTTGCATGGGAATATCATAAGATGCCAGGATTAAGCCGATCGATCGTAGAACATCGGCTACCTATCAAACCAGGCTATCGGCCATTCAAACAAGCTCCTAGGAGATTTAAGGCTGATATGCATGAAGCTATCAAAGTAGAGATCACAAGACTTTACGACGCCAACTTTATCAGACCCTGCCGATATGCGGAGTGGGTTTCTAACATAGTTCCAGTGTTAAAGAAAAACGGCAAGCTTAGGGTATGCATCGACTTCAGAGATTTGAATAAGTCAACACCAAAAGATGAGTACCCTATGCCGCTGGCCGATTTGCTGGTAGATGCCACGTCTGGACACAAAATCATCAGTTTCATGGATGGGAACGCAGGATACAACCAGATTTTCACGGCCAAGGAGGATATTCACAAAACAACCTTCCGGTGTCTGGGTGCAATCGGCCTGTATGAGTGGGTCGTTATGACTTTCGGCTTGAAAAATGCTGGAGCTACTTATCAGAGGGCTATGAATTATATTTTTCATGATCTTATCGGCTCACTGATTGAGGTTTATATTGACGATGTCGTCGTGAAATCCAAGGAGTACGATATGCACTTGGCCGATTTACGCAAGGTACTAGAAAAAGCAAGGAAATATGGTTTAAAGATGAATCCTAACAAGTGTGCCTTTGGCGTATCGGCCGGTCAGTTTCTGGGTTTCTTGGTCCATGAAAGAGGAATTGAGATCACGCAGAAGAATATTGATGCCATCAAAAATATCAAGCCTCCAGCAAACAAGACCAAGTTACAATCTCTGCTCGGGAAGATCAACTTCGTCCGGCGTTTCATATCAAACCTGTCAGGCAGAATAGAGCCATTCACTCCATTATTGAAGATAAAGGACGATCAGGAGTTCGTATGGGGTGACAAGCAACAGAAAGCGCAGGGCGATATCAAAGAATATTTAAGTTCTCCCCCAGTCTTAATCCCTCCATGGAAAGGGATTCCATTCAAGCTGTACCTATCGGCCGATGAGAAATCCATCGGCTTAGTCTTGGTTCAAGACATTGATGGCAAGGAACGAGCTATTTTTTATCTCAGCAGGAGGTTGTTAGATGCCGAGACAAGGTACACGCCGGTGAAGAAATTATGTCTGTGCTTATATTTTTCATGTACTAAGTTAAGGCATTATTTACTTTCCAATGAATGCATTGTGGTCAGTAAGGCCGATGTGATGAAATACAGGCTATCGGCCCCTGTTTTAAAAGGAAGAATTGGGAAGTTGATTTTTGCTCTAACAGAGTTTGACCACAGATATGAATCGGCTAAAGCAATCAAAGGACAAGCTCTGGCCGATTTCATTGTTCAACACCGAGATGACTCAGTCGCATATGCAGATATCGTGCCATGGACGCTGTATTTTGATGGATCTATCTGCCGACACGGATGCGGTATCGGCCTGGTCATTATATCCCTTCGGGGGGCAAGCTTTGAGTTTGCTTTTACTATCAAGCCTTATTATACCAACAATCAAGCAGAGTATGAAGCGGTACTCAAAGGTTTGCAGTTACTACAAGAGGTCGAGGCCGATTCCGTCGAGATCATTGGTGATTCACAGCTGGTAATTAATCAACTTTCTGGAGAGTATGAATGCAAAAATGATATTCTCAAAGTCTACAATGAAGAGTGTAAGGTGTTGCTCCAAGCATTCCAGATGGTGACAATGAGACATATACCCAGGAAGCAAAACTTCGAGGCCAATGATCTGGCTCAGGGGGCATCGGGATACAGGCCGATGGCCAAAGATGTACAGGTTCAAATCGCTGCTGTGGACGCCGACGATTGGAGACTTGCTATCATCAATTATTTGAAGAATCCTTCTCAGTCGACGTCACGACAAATGAAATACAAAGTGTTGCGGTATGTTCTGTTAGATGACGACTTATACCATCGGACGGTTGATGGTGTCTTGCTCAAGTGCCTAAGTCCTGAGGAGGCCAAAATTGCTATGAGCGAGGTCTATGAAGGGGTTTGTGGAACACATCAATCGGCCCATAAAATGAGGTGGCTTTTAAAGCGCGTTGGATATTTTTGGCTGACAATGCTAGAGGATTGTTTCAAATACTATAAAGGATGTCAAAATTGTCAGAAATTTGGAGCAATTCAGCGAACACCGGCATCGGCTATGCATCCAATCATAAAGCCGTGGCCGTTTCGTGGATGGGGAATAGATATGATCGGCCAGATTAACCCGCTATCAAGCAAGGGACACAAATACATCTTAGTGGCTACAGATTACTTCACGAAGTGGGTTGAGGCCGTCCCCCTTAAGAAGGTTGATTCCAAAGATGCGATTCAGTTTGTCAAGGAATATATCATATATCGGTTTGGGTTACCTCAAACAATAACCACCGATCAGGGATCAATCTTCGTGTCCGATGAGTTCGTCCAGTTTGCCGACAGCATGGGCATTAAATTATTAAATTCTTCTCCATATTACGCGCAAGCTAATAGGCAAGCAGAGGCTTCTAATAAGACTTTAATCAAGCTAATCAAGAGGAAAATCGACGAACAGCCAAAACAATGGCACACGACGCTGGCCGATTCCCTTTGGGCGTATCGGATGGCTTGTCATGGTGCGATTCAAGTGTCTCCGTATCAGTTGGTTTATGGACATGAAGCAGTGCTGCCATGGGAAACGAACATCGGCTCAAGAAGGATTGCTTTGCAAGACGACTTGACAGCCGATGAGTACCATAATCTTATGGTTGATGAGTTAGATGACTTGGCACATGTCCGATTATGGGCATTAGAAAAGATCAAACGAAATAAAGACAGAGTGGCTCGTCATTATAACAAAAAGGTTGTTGCCAAGTCATTTGAGGAAGGGGATCTTGTATGGAAGTTAATAATGCCGATTAGCTCCAGAGATAATAAATTCGGCAAGTGGTCACCTAATTGGGATGGTCCTTTTCAGATTCATCGATGTGTTCCTCACAACGCTTATTTGCTTAAGGGGCTAGATGGTGAGATTTATGGGTGAGCTCTTAATGGCAAGTACTTAAAGAACTATTATCCTAGCGTCTGGATTGATTCATAATCGGCCCCTTAGCCGATTTATGATAATAGCCAATGGGTTATACATGGTCTTTAGATGGCCGATATACATTATCATCCTTAGTTCAAATTTTACAACATGAGCCCTCATCTTCTAAAATTTGGGGGGCATACATACATACAACAAGACTAGGATCTTTCAAGCTTATGGAATTTTTCAAGCTTAACGGTTTTTGTCGGATTGATCCAAGTTCAAGTTTCTCCAAAGTTACCAAGAGTGGCTTAAGTTCATGGTATTCAAATTTTTTCAGACTTGGATTGATCATCTTCGGCCAGTAGGCCGATGGAATTAATTACAGCAAGAAGGTGTCTGTTCACAAGAAGGACATAAAATATATTACATTACCCTAAGAAGTTTTCAATAGCTGCAATCGCCCTGCGACGGATTTGATCAATATTTGCTATAATTTGGGCATCATCGGCCATCGACCCTGGGATCGGCTTTAAAGATTTACTCAGGGTTGCCAAGTGTTTGGCCGATGCCTTCAGCTTCGCCGTCTGGTCTTCTATAGCTTTCGGCGATGCAGCTATCCCGACCTAGACTTCTTGGATTTCCTTGCGAGTTGCTTCTAGCTTGGAGACGAGGTCTGCTTCGAGGCGTTGGAGTTCTTCAAGACAATCGGCTCCATAGCTAGCTCATTCAATCTGGTCTTGTCAGAATTGACTTGAGCCTTGCTAGCGGATAGGGCCGATTCCAGGCTCTCGCGTTCCCGCCTCTCCACGATCCTTTCTTTAGCTTTCTGAAGCTTGAAGTGGTATTGTTCCAGGAAGATGGCCGGTGTTAGGGTCTCCATCAGATCTTCGGGCAGTTGGTCTTGAATTTCTTGTACCCTGACTCTGATGGGAGTACAATCCTCCACCAAGAACTCCAGCGAAGATTCTAGACGATTGGCGATATCGGACAGCCGATCCTTCAGTTCTTTAGGGATCGACACCTTGGCTGTCACGGGGGGCTTCTTGTCCTCATCATCAAGAAACCGGCCGATATCGAAAGAGAACATATCGGCCAGGTTCTGCAAATATTAGTGTAGGTCGAGATTAGCCTTGTCAAGCAGCAATAGGCAAAGAGGATCGAAATAACCTTGGTTACCTGTGATGGACCATCAGTGGTACTCGCATCGGCTTCCTTTTGCTGTATTGAAGCAGTAGGCGAAGGGGTTGGCCGATGAGGTGCAGGTGATGGAGCCCGTGGCTGAAGAAAGACAAGAAGATGATGAACAGGTGTGTGCTTTTATAAAGACAACGCAGAATCGACTCTTACCGAAGTGATCGGAGAGGGTGGTGGAGAAGGAGAAGGAGTCCTCAATCGAGCCTTGACCTGTTAACGTCTTTGTAGGGTTGCCTTCTTGGTTCTTAAAGGGGCCGATTGAGTTTTCTCCTTGAGTATAGATGACGCAGCAGCCTGAAAAGGATAGCAAATTATAGTATGCCAATAAGAAGGAGGTTGCATGAAGATTGATGAAAGTAAATATGCTAACCGTGCGAACTGCATGTCTAATCTTCCTTGGTTGAGCAGCGCCGACTCGGTCATCGGCTGATGGGACTTGAGTGGTCTTGGCCGATGGTTTCCTGGCCGTTTCAACCGACGAATCTTCTTCTTCAGACACATCGGCAGCTGCTGCATCGACCTCTTCCTCCATCATTTGTTCATCAAGGAATTCTTCCATGGAGGGGTCTAGCTCTTCGAGATTGGCTTGGTCATTAGTTTTGGCCTTCTTGCTGGATTTTTGGGATTTGCCCTTGGTTGGCGCTTTTCTCTTGGGATTTTCTTTAATCATCAGCCCTTAGAGTAATGATGATACCTTTGAGGCAGTAAGGCCGATGATTGACTCCAGGATAGTTGACCCTGATGGAGCCACAGCTTGAGCGTAGCAAATTCCCTGGCCACTATTGCTCATAGATGGGATCGGCTCGTCTGGGACTTGAGGGCTGATACCCTGGATAAGCTCTGTCACGTAGAATCTGGCCGATTGATGGAAAATATGAGTAGCCCATTCTTGCCACCATGCTTGGAAGCTGATATCTACAAAGGGGCTCAGATGCAATCGGTCACAGTCGCCCAGGTTCGGGGTTCTGATTTCCAGCGCCTTGCTCATGATTAATCCTGATGGCACTATGTCCCTGCTCTCTAGGAGTCTATGGAAGTATAAGTTAATGGGGAGTTGCCCAAGCCCGCACTGTCTAGCAGCTACCATGGGATTATAGAATTCATAAGATAGGCTGATGCTTCTTCCTTGAAATATGCCTACTGGGAGCAGGCATGGGGTGATGCCGATCATAAATGACTCTCGGGATTCCATGTCATCATTTATCAGGTTCAACTGCAGATCGTTAGGGAGTTCAAAATCCTGATCCGAGAGGTAGAGGCACATATCCATCTTAATTGATGGGGGTACGGTGTAGAATCGGATGAACCAAGTAGACATGTCTTCGGCTGATTGATCCGCTCCGGGATAGACAGAGGCCGCTTCTCCAAAAGACATGCATCTTCTGGTTCTATGGTCTTCATGATCGGCATACTTTGATGGGAAAAGGGAGTCCGATAGCAGAGGCTGATCAGCCATGGTGTTGGTATGAATGGTTAGCCAGAGCTGAATAAACCACCATGGTCCTCCGTGAGCCACAGTCTGCTTCAACATTAAATCCTGAGTAGAGACATGAAACAGTCGATAAACAGCTCCCAGAAGATATCGGCCGAGAGGGATTTGTTTCTTGTCAACCAGAGCTTGGGCCAGATGTTGGCAATTGGTAGTTGGGCCACAGGTCGATCCGCAGAAAACAAATCTTTCTAGCCACAGTGTCAGGAAGGCCACATGTTCTCTCTCTGAGATTGATCCTTGTTCCATATGTTCAGAGATGTATCCAGACCAGCCTCCAATCTTTTTGGTTTTCAATTTATGGCTGCTGTTTGCTAGGAGGCTGAAGGGGTTGATTTCAGACTGGATGTCTAGTCCTGTTAACATCTTGACGTCGATCAAAGTTGGGGTCATCGGACCTTGCTTGAACAGGAATGCGTTCAAGGTGCTGGACCAGAAATAGGTGGCCGCCGACATGAGTGACTCGTTTTTCTTAGTATCGGCCAGGGACAAAGTAATACATTGGTCGATCCCTATTTCGTCCCAGTGGACCTGTTTGGCTGCAGCGATTCTCTTATGTCATGTCCTGTACCCATTGAGCTTCGACGGCCAGGATCTGATAGTGTGTTTCCATGAAGAGACATTGGGCTTGGCTTGTTTGAAAGGGATTCTATTCGTCTCAGCGTTGATTAGCCAGGTTGGGTCGCAATCGCCCATGGGGCCTAGCAGGAATCTGTGTGATTTGTCGTTGATGGGGATCAAGATTTGGTTTTTGAAGACCTATATCATAAAAACAACGATGAAAACATAAGACCCGGGGGGCAAAAAGTTGAATCCCTAGTTCGAAGAAATCGGCAGGAAAGTGAGAATGTGGATGCAGAGGAGATTGACTTACCACAGGGATCTCGAAGGCGTAAAATGGGGCGGAAGCCATTGGTGTTGTTGAAGAGGTCGCCGTTGTGGGGGTTGATGCCGATGGAACGTCGAGGGGTCGCTGGAGTTGAGGAACGGGGATGATTGCTAAATCGGCGGTGGAAAGTTGTGAATCTGGATCTGCACGGTTTTCAGGCAAACCCTAGCAAGGAAGTTGATGAGTTCTTCGGGGCTAATTCCGCCACATTATATAATGAAGCGGAATTGGGGGGCATGTGTTAACAGCGGATTTTCATAATCGACCTGAAGAAGAAAGAGGAAACCAAAGCGGAGAAGGGGAGCTAAGTTGGAGTTAAACTAGGTCTCGTATCGGACACAGTTAGCGTATCAGACTCAATGAGGTGCTGGCAGAAGGACTGTATCGGCCGATTCGGATTTGTATGGTTATCGGCCGATAGAGGTTAAAAGTTGACAGAGTCAGCATGGGCTTGGTTTGGGCTCAAGATAAGCTTCAAGGAAGTTGCCAAATAGAGATAAGACTCGGTTTTAGGCAATTGTATCTTGTAAATCAAGTAGGTTTAGATTTAATCTGTGGCAAAAGTCTACCGTAAACACTTGTTGTTTGTTAGAGATAAGGTCGTGTCCTACAAGGACCCTGTTGTAATCTCGGGTATAAATATCCCGATAGTCTGTACATAGAAACTCTCTCACAGTTCAATACAACAAACCAGTTCAATCTATTTCGGCGCATCGCCAACCCTCGCAAGAGGTTGATTTCGACGAGTTCTTGCTTCCCTGGAGCAGAGGTAAGAACTCATTCCCGACGATCTGCATCGTCGGGGCTAGCGTGTCGCTTTAGACACGTTAAGTCTCGATGATGTGATCGTCGTTTATCATGTGTTGGATAATCTTGACAGGCATTTTAATCATGCATCGCCAGCGATTTACTCGTTTTAGGGTTCATTGCTGATGACGGTTTAATTATTATGCTTGGCTAGATTGTTCAGTGCATCTACCATTCCCAAAAGCAATCGGCGACTTGATTTTTTTTGTGTTAAGTCTCGATTCACACTTTGAGTTGCCATCGACCCTAGTCCTGTTTTGAGATTTAACACAAGGTCTGTTTTCGATTGTAATTAAGGATAGCACTGGGGTTTCAGCCAGTCTTACCTAATGCATATGATTATCATTAGGTTTTTATATGTATCTGTCATCTGCATGAATAGATCGATGAATATAGATCCATCTGTTATAGGTTAATCTTTTGGGTTCATCTGTGATGGACGTGTTTATATTGATTGATTGGTTCATGTAGATTCGCATTAGAGTACTAGCTAGTGTAGTAATCTTTATTGTCCCTTATCGGCCGATGCCGTTAATTGACATTAACATGTTGATGAAGGCCGATAAGGTTGGATTCATGCTTTAATCTTATTTTATCATGAGTAAGCCGATATAGCTTTGCCCTATCGGCTAGGCTATGACAATGTGTCATCGGTCTATCGGCCGATCGGCCATTGTTTTCTGACGTGGTTTACTTATTTCTTGTTGATTGCAGATCAAATCAACTGACACGCTCTGCACACGACTAGGCGAGCTATTTGGACCTGCACTGGAGTTAAGCAGATCTCTCAGGCCGCCGTGGAAACGTGAAACCCGTTTGGTTGCAAGGCGGGTCAAAATTCTACGCCAACACGCTTTTGGCACGCCTGGTGGGACATCAAGAACGCAAGTTTTGCAACAGCAACAAGATCACCTCAAGATGTCGAAGCAGGCCGAGATCTTCTTTTATAAAGGTATGGCATGTGTACATACGAGGAAGTTTACCAGCATGTCGTTATCAATGTATTTGAGGGTCGTTGAAGTGTTGAAGATTTGGTTTGGGGTGATTCATTGTGTAATAAAAATAAAGTTACCTAGTCCAAAACAAAGAGATTGGATAAAAGGTGATCCAAAGTGAAATTTTGATAATAAAACATGGTCCAACGTGAAATTAACTCAATTATTTATATAGTAGTGTTTTTTCTATAAAATACATTATTTAGTATTTTAAAAAGCGTGCTATCAGGGAGTAGCTTAAGCTCCATCAGCTCTTTAGGACGGTGCCTAATACGCGCGAAATTTCAGTATTGAAAAATGGAACGCAGTAGTTCTACTTCTATCTGTAAACATTGTTTGCTGGATGCAGCCAAGGAGCTAATAAGTCAGCTCACCAAACTGGCAGAACATAATCCCCGGTCGTCACCTGCGCACACAACAGAAGCCATCATCAGCTTGAGCTCGATCGGGGAACGTGACCAAGTTGGGTTGGTGCCTTGCTCGTAACCGATCCATCCACCCCATCATCATCATCTATCGCCCGATCCGATGCCCGTTTAATGCAGCAGCATCGGGAGGCACAAAGGGTGCAAGGATTGCTTCCCGGTCAAGAGACTATTCCTATTCAGCACAGCGCAGCATCCATCAGCGCGAGCCTGCCGCTCACCCGCTGATCATCAGGCAGTTCGTTCGCGCCGTGTGGGTTGGTCGACGACGCTGTCGTCGCACGTTACAGGAGTGTGGACTCTCTTGTCGCGAGTGAAAGCGTCGACGGCGTGGTCACCGCCGGTGGACAGGCATGGCGGACCGGCCGGTGAGAGTGAGCTAGCTGGGCATCTGCGAAGACTGCGATTCGTACGTACATGTCGGAGATCTGTGTGTGCATAATGCCTCTGCCTTACGTGTGTTCGCTTCGTGCGTCTGTGTACGCTCGCCGCCATTGATCACCGCTCATCATCGAGTAGCGCCGTTAACCGTGTAGAAGTTACTGCTCTCCGGAATCCGGATGTCGGATGGCCCCCCTCAGACACAGGTACAAAGCTCATGACCGTGTACAACTATCAGCGGTACATGCATATGGCCTCATAAAGTTGGCACTTGGCAGTAAATTCGGTAGCTAGGTTAGCTTACTGATGTCAACGGGTTAGATTTGGTACTGCCGATTTATACTACTTCCTCTATTTTATAATATAAGGTACGATCAAATTTACATAATCTCCAAAATTAATCTTTGACTTAATTTCTTATATACTATTATAAAGTTTGTAGTAACAAAATTATAACCATATGAAAGTATATTGAAATATCAATCCAACGATATTATTTTTAGCAAATAAAATTTAATTTACATTATACTAATCGTTAGCCAAATGTTTTTAAAGTTAAATCTTAAAATATGTGTGCACCTTACGTTATAAAATAAGTTATAAAATGGAGGGAGTAATTAATAGAAGCGTGCATGCAGCTACATGCCAATGGCAACTTAATTGCTCTGCATATGGAAGCTGTCATTGACCGTACAACGTTTGTTTCTGAGTTACTATTTCGTTAGCACTTAGGATATGTTTCTTGTCTTCTACACACGTAAAACGGAGCAACACATTTTCTTATAGTTAATTAAGTATTTGCTATTTTTTAAAAAATAAATTAATATATTTTTTAAAGCAACTTTCGTATATAATTTTTTTAAAAAAAATATCATTTAACAGTTTAAAAAACGTGCGCGCGAAAAAAATAGAGAACACAGCTTGCATAGTGTTAGTGTTTTGTTGACATGCATGCATATCCACTTGGATGCAAGAGAGAACAGAGAGAAATGAGTTGTCTCGTTAACACCGGGACTTATAGAGACAATTGTTCCCTCAACCTGCACATACCCTGAGTTTCATGATCAGTTTTTTAAGAATTAGTAGATGATACTATGTGTTTTTGTTGCAGAATATATATGGATGAATATATATATTATTAGCTAAACGTTATTATATTTTGAGACAGATAAAGTAAGTATTATACAATGATGGATAAATATGCTAAAATGTCGTGAAAATGATGTGAGAGATGATGATTAGATATGCTTGCATGTTAATTTTTAGAATCCAATAATTTGTGATATATGCTTGTATAAGTTTTGATATGTAATAATTGATAGCGCATGATGACGTGACATGTTTGTAAGTGGGAGTGGGTTCTAAACTTTTGAGGGGACATTTTCTTGTTGTTTGCACATCATTCAAATGGTTATGAAAAATTTCAACGAGATAAATTAATATGTAATAAATCACTCGACAAATATGCAAGTTAAAATTTAACTTTTACAAGTTGTAACAAAAAAACAAATTAAATTATGTCTAGTTAATGTATATTCGCAATCAAGTTTGTTTTTTCGTTGCAACTTGTATAAGATAAATTTGACATTTCATGTTTGTGAAGTGATTTGTCACATATTAATTTATCTTTTTAATTTTTATTTTTTTATAATCATTTAAATGACATATAAAAAACAAAGTGATATTCCCTCGAGAATTGGATACGGTACGGTCCGCAATCTCCGCTAAGTAGGACCTCATCTTCATGGACTACTGCTGATAGTCTAAAAATGTCCATCTTTGCATTCAAGTTCGATCATAATTGTGGACGTTGATATCCACATGATGGTCGATGTGTACCAGCTGATTGATTCTGCATGAGAAAACAAGAAAAGGATTCGGTCATGCCATTTTGTTGGCCAAAAAAAGGAATCATTTTGCCATGACCAACCATTTAAACTAGGAATTATTTACAGCGCTGGATTGGCACCGGACAGACAAAATCTCTGAATTTATTCCATCATCTAAAAACAATTCCCTTCTCTGGACAAGAAATTGCAGACGAGATCTACTTTTATTTTTTTAACAAAAAAGAAATTGCAGAGATGAGAAAATTGAGCATGTCCATGCATCTTGATGTACTGATATCTTAATTCGCCATGCTTAACTAGCAAGGAATGCTTAGTCAGGAGAGATGACCACCGTTCATAGCTTTCTTTTTCACTCCAGTGAGCTGATCACTAGAATTGAGACCACCGGACATATAGACACTCTACAGACACGTGAACTGTCAGTTCCAGTCGCCATCGACAATGCACATTTTCCACAATCAATAGCCCGCATTTTAAAGGCACAAGAACAAACGTTCCAGCCAGAGATAAAACGCCAACCCATCGATGATATGCTTGTATATACCCAGTCACCTAGCAGCAGCCACACGATACGCCAAACAAGGCACAACCAAAAAACGAATCATACAAATCCGTACACTTAATATTGATAAATTTTTTATATGTTGTACATTATCAGGACACAGTAGCAGACACTGGATCGATCAGCTAATTACCATGCACACATATACGTGACAGGAACGATCGATGTCGTGTACATCAATCTTTCTGTAGTAGGTTAATTTAAGGAGGCCCAACCACTGCATGTGACGCGACGGAGTACGTCTGTACGTGGACGACGGTGTACGTGCATGTCTGTTACTGTTACACTTAGTACCGACGCCGACTTGTCGCCGGCGGCCGGCCGGCCTACGCCCAGCCGTGCGTCGCCCAGCTGCTGCCGGTGTCGACCCTCCTGATGCTCCGGCCGCCGCAGAACTGCACCATCCACGGGCTCGGCCGGACCCCGAGGCAGAGGAGGCCTCCCTGCTTCGTCGACGACGACGCCGGCGGGGCAGGTGCCTGCTCGTCGCTGGTCTCGACGCTGCCGGAGCCGGAGAAGAGCCAGCGGGTGGACGGCGAGGGTTGAACTGAGGATGAGGAGGACGACGACGCGCGGGACTTGCCGAGCGAGAGCCGGCGGAAGACGGCGGCGATGAAGCCGATCTTGATCCACTTGAGCTTGTAGTAGCCGCAGTACTTGCCGCTCCTGCCGCCGCCGCCGCAACCCTTGATCCTGCCGCTATGGCCATGCGACGACGACGACACCACGGCAGCCCGGAGGTGGTAGGACGGCGGCGGGGTGATGGCCGGGACGTCGGCTAGCATCCTGCAGGAGGAGGAGGAGGAGGCGTCGACCTTGGGGGTGCCCGGGTGGGACTCCCAGACGAAGGGGACGGCGCCGGTGCCAGCGCCGTAGTAGCGGAACGACGGGTTGCCCTGGGAGCTCTCCTTGGTGAGCAGCCGCGCGTAGAACTCGCCGTCGTGCGTGATACGCAGCGGGCTCTGCGGCTTGCTCGCCATCTCTCTCTCTCGCTGTCTCGCACACGAACTGCCACTACTGTGTGATCAGTGGAAGAGTGGATCGGTCAGTGTAGGGGAGAGATAGAAAGCGGTGTGGCGCGATCGAACGATCCGAGAAGACGAGAGATCCAATGGCGCGTTTTTATACTTGGCCTCCAGATTGGCGGTCACTTGCGACTCAAGGTACTTAGAGGCACTTTTCTCACCCACTTGATGACATGCTGGCATTTTAATTTCAGGAGTGGACCAGTCAGAGGGTTAATCTTTACTCTCTTTTTTTTTTACTCCTAGTTCTTATGCTAAGCTTGATTTTATCGTTTGGTAGAGCAGTAGTATATTTTCATCGGGATGAAATAATGTTGACGGGGGTAGAGCGGACAAGATCGTGAGTTCTCTGCCTGAGCCTAACATGCTTGATCGAACATGACTGCTCTCTGTTTGAGTGTCATAGGTGCAGTGAAACATGCATGAAGCCTGCCTGCCAATTCAGTGACATGCTGACGTGCTGAAACATGCATATGCAGGCTCCACACACTTGCGTACAAAACCGTTCAGCGTCACCACAACAATGTGTGTTGGTGGGATTCAATTCAGATTCAAGAGTCTGATTAGGCAAAAGGAATTTTCGACACGCGAAATGCCGCGTGGAATCTGACACGGGTTGTGGAAATCTGGCATTCTGACTATCAAACTTGGAAAAAAAATGTAAAATAAAAGAGAGGTAAAGAACGGTTTCCATGATATACGGCATAGTACTAGGACAAGTTTTTCTAAGAGGAATACATGCAGTATAGTACTCCCTCCATCTTAAAATATAAAAAATTTTGGATGTATGTGACACATTCTAATACTAAAAAATCTGGACAGATATATCACATCCACCTAAAATCTTTTTTATTTTGGAACGGATGAGGTAAAAGTGAATCAGAAAGTGAGGTAACCAAGCGACAGACCTCGCCCATGTACAGCCCATAGTGAGGCCCAGTCTTCGTAGGGATCCTCTTGAATGGAGTAGTAAAGCCCAACCATTATCCAGGTCATGGGCTAATTTCCTATGTAGGCCTAACCCACTGAAATGGACCTCATAGGGCGCCTTATCATCCCCCGAGCTGCAACCTCAGCAGTCAGCGCCTCAGCGGATACTGCCTACTGCGTTCAGTTGGCTCACGGCGAACGTGAGACAGCGAGAGCTTTCTTGTCCCTGGATTCGTGGCGCCGTTTCCTTTGTGACAAAATTACAGATTTACAGGAACGCATGCAGCGCAGCTGCTCTCACCAAAACAGCATGACCAACAAAGACACTAACATTCATCATGCATTCGAACACAGTTATTACTCCTCCATGTCCGTACGCACTCCCTACACAGAAAACCGTACGTACATAGAGTACTCCCTTCGTTCCATATTATAAATATAGTTTGATTTTTAATTTGATCAAGTTTATAGTAAAGTATAATAATATTTTCAATAAAAAATAAATATTATATTAAAATATATTTAATTGTTAAATTTAATAAAACTAATTTGGTGTCATAAATGTTGCTAACTTTTTTTTTATAAACTTAATCAAATAAAAAAAACTTTGACTTAAAAAAGTCGAACGACTTATAATCTAAAACATTATAATCTGAAACAGAGAAAGTATATTTTTTAACTTTGCCACGATACTAGCCATGGCTCCATGGCTTTATAAAGCAAAACGTGCGTATGTACTGTAACGTCTCATTTTTCGCGAGACGTTAAAACCTGAATTAATAAAAATCTATTCACGAAAATTTTGTTCTTTAAGCGAATCGTCTAAGTCATGTCATGGATCTCAATTCAACCTCTCCTTGTTTCATTTTTCCTTGATATCAAAAATCAACTCCTCAAAATTCCAAACCCAAATTCAAGTCTCGCAAAATCAAATTTCGAAAATTAAATCCCTCCTTCCTTTGAACTCCTTGCCAAATATTCCAATCCATTCCAAAAATATCAAAATTTCCAATTTGTGCCCTATCTTGACTCATCCCTATCCCCCGAGTTCAAATATCCAATTAGAATTCAAATCCCAACACAAATGTATCCCAAAATTTCTCCAATTCAATTTCTCTACGAAAGTCTAGTTAGCCTCCTTGTGATCTTAGGCTGCTTCTCTCGGCCAACCCATTTCCCTCTCCCTCTCATTCACCTCCTTTCCTCCTCGCTGGGGCCACGTGCTACCCCCTCTTAGCCCAGCCATAACCCACAAGGCCGTCGGCCTGCCTCACTCCCGGACGCACGCTCGCCGCACGTGCCGAAGCGAGGAGTGCCGTCTCCTTCTTGTCTCTCTCTCTCTTGCCCAAAGCCGTCGCATCGCCGTTTGATTTTGGACGTACCGCTCACCGTTTCCCGTGCTTGCGCGCACCCCGTGGCCGACCGACAAGGACGCGGATGTCATGCTGCTCTGCAACGGTGATCGCCTTGTAGCACTCGCCACCAGATCGCCCTACTCCTTTTGTTGTCACTGCCGTCGTCACTATGGTCTCGCCTCCGCACGCCTCAAGCCGCCAACGCGGCGACGCCACTCCCACACGCCCCGACAGCCTCGCGACCCAAAACGGAGGAGACAAAGCTCTCTTTCTCCTCCTACTTTTCCCTTTCCCTGGGCTCTACCGCGCTCTCTCTCTCTTCCTTGTCACCTTGCCCATGAAGGCAGAGGACGCTGATGCCACCGCTGCAGCTCGCCGCCCCTACCTTGATCGTGCCAGCTTCCCCTCGTTGAGCTCCCTTCCCCTCCAAGCCACCAAGCCTGATGCCTATATAAAATCTCAACCCCAAGCCCCCAATCCTTCCTCCTTGCCTTGAACTTCTTGGAACAAAGCGTTGCCGCCTTTATCCTCCCCGATGGCCGCTGTCACCCGTCTATCCTGACGGCTACCTGAAAGGGTCACTTAGGCCTAGAAGAAGAGTGAATAGGCTAATTTAAAACTTGAGTAAATGCGGAAGCTAGAATTTTCGGATATATCCGAAGAGCTTCGGATAATTTCGATAGTTTTGGATATTTTCGATAATGGAAGAGCAGCAACAAGTACAATAAAGAAACTGGATCTAGCAAGCACAACCAACAGCTAAACCCATTGCAACACAAGCATGCAAGGCTAGAGGAAGGAAGAGGGAAAGTGATATCATCGAGGTTCTTGGAAGATGAGTTGTTCCCCGAAGTTCGAATCCTTGAGGGGATTCTAATCTCTGTTGAGGAGTTCATAAAGAGCCGGGTCTTTGCTATCTTTTTTCTCAAGAGGTTGCATAAAGCACTCCTTCTTTCACTAGTGGTATCTTTTCCCTTTCGAAGGTGAGATCTAACCTTCACAAACTTTTTCCGGCCAACCACAAGTAGATCGGTGGCTCAAAAGTGACACCTAGTCATCTAGGAGTCCTCAACCTCCAAGGGTAAAAGATGAAACAAGAATCTCTTGGGGATGAAATTAGTGCTCAACAAATCTTCACGAAGTCAACACCAAGCACTCACACGAATTCAAATTCACAACTTCACACACACACGAAGTCAAAACTTGAAGATCGGTGGAGAGGAGAAATGAGAGAGTAAGATTCAAAGTGGATCTCGAATACAAAGCAAGCCAAGGGTAAAAGTATTCAATAGAACCGACAACCTTGACTTGAAGAGAGAGGGGATATTTATAGCCACACCCTCAATTCTGCCCGTTAGTGAGCAAAGATTCCCTTTTTCAAAAAATTCTAAAGTGTTTTCAAAAACTTCCGGAAAACACCAGTACAAGAAAAATCAACTTGAAGCACTGTTCGGATCTTTCCAAAAACTTTTGAAAAATTTCGAAAACCACCAGTGCCAAACATGCAGCTTCGAAAGTTTCCGAACCCTACTTCAAAAAAATTTGAAGTAGGGGCCTAGATGCACTTTCACTACCCATCTCACCGAGCCCGCTGTCGTTGCATTCACCTCGCTTCACCCGGCTCGAAACCCCTCCATGAAATCTGGAGACCCTCCGTTGCCAGCTTCTAGTTTTCTACCCACCGGCCACTGCGGCGTATCTCCTACTCCGGTGAGTTCCGCTCCCTTCCTCCACTACAAACGACACCAATGAAATGCTAGCAATTCTCTAGACATGCCCATTTGCACAGGAATTCGTCGAGCTTATCCACGTCGCCGATCCTATTCCATCGCCGCATAGTTCTGCCACCGGTCATCGTTGCGCCTCCTCTCGTGATTCCGAGCTGTCGGTCTAACTCCCCGTTCCTCCCTCGTTGTCCTAGCGTGTTTTTACCCCCTTCCCATCATCGTGCGCCGTCCTGGAGACCGTCGTCGCCGCCAGCCGTCGGACTTCGACGTTGTTCTTCGTCTTCCTCTTGCCGACCGATGTGGCTGCCACCTCGGCGGCACGCGTGTGGGCTGCGTCCTTGCTCCGTGCACGTGGTTCACGCGAGCTGTCAGGCTGCGTGAAGGACCGCCACACCCGTGTCCACCTGGCGCACGGAACCTGCACCCGGTCCTCATGGACCCTACCGCCGACAGGTGGGTCCCACGCGATGGACCAAGTCCACCGGCCTACCCTAGAGTGTGCTCGCTCCCTCTCTAGGCCGCATCCTCGTCTGGCCCACTCGGCCTTCCCACTCATCGTGCTTGCTCGGTCGCGGGCCGCACTACCGCACGCCGGCCCACTTCGTCGTTTCCCGTGCTCGCCTGTGAGTTGGGTCGCGTCTTCGCGTCAGTAGAATGGGCCGCGGCCTCGCTCCCTCGGCCCGTTGAACTAAAGTCCAATTCCCGTCTCCTCTCAAGATCCGAGCTTCGGCCCTCGGCCTATTAGACTAAAAGGCCACTTCCACTCCCTCACCTAGAACCAGCTACCCATGGACCAAGTCCATGGCGCAACTGTGGCCTCTAGTCCAATGACAGGTGGACCCCAGATCCGAAAGAATATTCTTGAGAATATTATTTTTCCAAAAATCCAATAAATTCTTTTTCCTTTGTCCAAAATTCAATTAAACTTCCAAAATTCATATTTCTTGATCCGTAGCTCCGATTGACCTCGTTCCAGTTCCAGTAATTCCGTAAAACTGATATCTATCTAATGGAACTATTAGTAGTCCTAAATAGGTTTTTTTTGTCTTTGTGTAGGTTTTAATTGTTTGCGTATAGTTGTGGTTGTGGATTTTCGTTCGAGCGTGGATTTCGAGAAGCTTCGTGAAGACCTTGAGCAAGGCAAGTCACCCTTGACCATATTGCTCTCATAATTAAAAAGTCATTATTATTTTGTTTGCAACTTGCATATCTAGGAGTACACATAACTTGCTGGCCTTGGTTTGTGTGCCAAACTGATGGACCTACCCAGTAGTCGCACTACTTTCTCTAGGCCGTTTTACCCTGTTTCCTTGTCGCTCCACCCTTATGGTGTTTGGTGTCCGTGCTCTCGGAGCGTGTATACTATTCACTCCACATACACCGTTGTTTGTCAAAAACTCAGGAAATAGGTTTGAGAAACCTTGAAAACTCGACACATGGTGTCGGCATGTTTGAAACTAAAAGTGTTCGTGAAAACTCGCGATGCGGGGGTTGTGCTTGTCTGGCGCTGTCCCGTATTCATACATAAGGACCGATTCCTGTGGAAAATTCATCAAGCACAACAAGTACAACCACATGGTGGAATGAGACACCCCGACTAAGTAACTAGTCGGTTCAGGGAAACCTCGCATGCCAATAGTTGAGGAACGCCGGGATGCGGTGGTTGGTGCATCTTTAGGTTCCTGGTAAGGCAGGGAAGAGAAGCTTGCCAGATTACCGATCAAGGTGTTGGGTTTGATTTGTGAAATTAAAATGACTCGTTTGTGTGAGGATCTGATCCTTTTATGTGGCATGAGGTAACCCTTGGTTGGCTTCGGAAAGGCTTGGTTGCGAGCCTCCGATACCGACGGGTGTTTGGAATAAGTTCGCGTCTTGTGGGTAAAGTGTACCCCTCTGCAGAGATTAACTAACTGTTCGAACAACCATGCTCACGGTCATGGGCGGATGTGAGGTGTTTCCTGTTGCATAGTTTTGTTTGCTTGTGCTTTGTGAAAAGTTGTTGTGGATTGGGAATCGTTACTAGACGGATCTGTGCGATCCGGGATGTCTGAGGGAATCATAGACTAGGCTTTCCGGGTGAAAGCAGTTTGTCGTGCCGCGGGGCAGCGGGACTCTTGGAGTCCAAGAAAATAAAAATGGCTTAAGGAGCCACTTAATCAAGTGAAATGACTATGTGAGCCGAGAATTAATGAATTGATCTGGGAAGTCGGTGCATTACAAATTGAGTTGTTAAAAAACATCTCTTAAGTCGAATCGAGACACAAGTCTCTTTTCGACCCAAACTTACAAAGAAAAAAAATCACTTAGTGGTTTCAAAATGTTTTCAAATAAAAGATTTGCAAAACAACATTGTCCTTCTTTCAAGCTTGCACTACACACCTAAAATCCCGTGACTTGTTGAGTACGTAAGTGCTCACCCTTGCTCTCTATATATATAGCTCCTCTGGCTTGAATGTGGAGTTGAAGTGAAGTGAAGATTAGGGTTTCGTCCTGGTTCCCGGCCATTGCCTGTGGTGTTGGGTGTTAGTCCGTTGGTTCCGCTGCTATTGCTGCTGCTGCTTTCATGTCACCGGTTGTATTCTTAGGCCGACTTGAGATGCAACTTAAATAAAGATAAATAAGTCATCTATTTAATTTAAGGATTGTAATGATTTATAATTGTCAATGTGGGTATCAACACTATGTCCTGGGACCGTTACCGATATCACGGTCTTGTAGGAAACGGTTCGCGTCGTTTCTCCTACGACACGCTTCTATCAGGTATCTTGTTACATCGGTGCTGAATCGGGGTGTGACACGTACCGTCCCTCCCTCGCCTTGCTTACAGTCTGTAATTAAGCACGCTTACTAAATCAAACCAATCACCCTTTTTCTGATGAGTTTTTTTTTTACGGCGGTCAATGTATATTCCAGTGCAAAGGGGCGATGGCAAGAAGAGGGTACTACAACTGTACAAAGACAGTGAGACATCCATCATCACGGTGACGGCCGGCCTCACGGGCAGGTGGGACCGATGCACTACCATGATCATACAGGCCATTGCCCCTTCCTGTCTTCTGCAGGCGCAGCGAGACGTAGTACGAGAATATGATATGACCTCGAGGAGTTTCCGATGCGCCGCAGTGAAAGTTTCCCAACTTTTTACTCCTACTACACAGCCTTCTCGCGAACAGAGTGCAGTCTTGCAGGTGCAGCATGGAGGCTGGAACCCTGTATATGGCCAAATCTACTTCTGTTTTTACCTTGCTGCTGCTAAAACTTGTTACTACTTCTAGTTTGGGTCTACAGGGAAAAAATGAGATCAGATCTAAGTGCCCTGGAGTAGAGGTAAAAAAGAAAACAACCATAAAAAGCGAGAGATTAATTAACCCTTGCATGATGATTCCGGACTCGTATTAGAAACTGACAAAGCCCTGGCGCCACCGACTGCATCCATGGAGCGAAGCCAGATTCCAAACAAGGGCCCACATTTGACCCCTCCTCTCATGTGATGCGGTCTGGCAGGTGGGCCCGGCTCATTTTGGGGGGCACTAGGGCCTACTGTCAGGGTCTGGTCTCTTTAGCAGTGCAGCTTTTGGTTTAGATTAGAGTAAGCGCGCACCCAGTCTGAGTAGGACAAAGGCGTACAGGACACGTCGTTCTCACGAGTGCGCGCGTGCAGTGCAGGGAAGGAAGGGCTGAAATTGGTGGATTTCGCCGCCTCCAAGACTGTACATTTAGGGCTAATGGTTTGTTCTATGGCTTATAAATTATTGTTCAGATTTAAGTTTTAAATTTTGATTTTTAAAGTTGTTTTGATATTTTCTTAACGTAGTTATTTTAATATTAATTTTTAAGTCGTTAAACCCATATATATCACTAATATATCACTAGTAAATCGTTACAGCTTATAATCAGTTATAAATATTTTTACAGTAGTATACTATACTCCCTAGTATTAATGTGGAGTACTATTATGGAGTACCCTGCACTGTTTTTCGATTTCATTTTTGTCTCGCCGACATTTCATACTGTTTAACGTGTCTCGGTAAGATAATGATGATGCCACGATAGTGAGTTGAACGATGAGGAAGCGCCAAAGATGCCTACAAATTAGAGCTACGCGTATATACATTATAAAGGAAAAAAATCTTTAAGTAATTTCAAGTTTACCTCTATAAAAGGATGGACGAGAAAAGTTAAGAGCTCACAAGGAATTTTCTCAACTACTGTATAAAATATATGCAGAGAATAATACAAAATTTACGACCCATCAGCAGCACATGACAACACGCGATAGGCTTGTAAGAAAATTATTTTTGGATAACACGATAACAAGTTGAAATGTCAACCAAAAAACTGAAACACATGCATGTGAATTTTCAACATGATTCTAATAAGATCATAGATGTATTGTTGGTTTTCGTTTTATGGATGTGTGAGTGTAATGTTGTGTGATGATGTGTGTGCGTCTACGCTTGTCGTGTAAAAGAAAAACTCAAGCACAACTTATAGCATTTCACGTAGCACTCCCACGTGCTAAAAATTGGTGGCACGGCCTGTTTGGAGCTGAGAATTGGTGGCACATATATTTATATGATGTAAATTTAATTTGGATTCAGTACAAGTATTTGGATGGTTACCAGTAAAATCCCTTCAAAATTTGGATTTGATTTCCCCCACTAACATATCCTGACCAGTCACCACTTTCACCACTGGATCGATCACGCCTATTAGCGGGTGCAAGCAAACGGCAAAAAATATCTTGCAGGCTGAAGTTACGGTTATCTTTTCGTTTCTTTCAGGATTCATCAAATTGTTTCGAATAGGGTTATCGTCATCTGATTTAAAGATTATCATGATAACCATATAATATATCGTGATTTTAAAAATTAAAAAATTATCACACATAATAATTATAATAATTACGTGACAACTACGCGATTTTGTAAACCTGATCCGCTCCGCAGCCAGTCGCGGCCCGACCACCTTTTCACCTCCGGCTCACCACCACAAATGGCTGGCGCACTACGCGACTATTTTACGGCTCCCCAGGCGGCGGCCTAACCACACAGCCCACACATCCACAGGCCGCGCTTTCTCAAAGCTTAAAGCGCTCTCGCGCACGCTACGGACAGGACAACGGGAGCCGAAAACCGCAGGGGTTCACGGGCCGCCCCCACCTCCTCCCCCATCACGGCGCCTCCACTACTGCCTCGCCCTCGCGCCGCCGTGCCATGGCGGAAGTAGCCGCTGCCGCGGCGACGCAGCACGCCGTCGCCGCGCGGGCAATGCGGGGCCGCGGCGAGGTGGACACGTCGTCCCCGTTCGAGTCCGTGCGCCAGGCCGTCGACCTGTTCGGCGGCGGCGCCCTCTCCCCCTGGCGCCAGCCGCCTCCGCCGCCGCCCCTGCAACTCCGCCCGGAGGTCAGTCCATCCCTCTTACCCTCCCGGTATCTTGCCTAGTCTCCATCCAAGTAACTGCTTTTGCTTCTCCTCATGCCGCCACGCTCGCCACCTTCGCCTTTATCTCCATTCCGTTCCCAAATCGGCTCCGTTTCTTGACCCATTTGCTCCGAGAAATCTTAATACAAACGAATTGATCATATTATCATGAGCGGTTTCGTAATCCCACCGGTCACCAAGCTTGCAGTTTCCCCTGTTGTTCAACTTCAGCGAATGTCAGGTTCGCATTAAATTTGGGGGGAGGACATCACATTTGCAGCGCTAAAAATGCTTCCGCTTCGGCGGAGTGGTTCGAGCACCGGTTGTTGTGCGCGGCTGTGACATCACACCGTGGGGCACTGGCGATCGATTCCGAGCGGAAAGTAGCCGGATACATCATCACATTTAGTATCGGTAGATACACACAACCTGCTCGGCCCGACATTGCGAGGGCATAAAGGGCCACAGCGACTGGATCTTGACGTTGATGGTTTAATTACTACCAGTAGGTGAAACAGGCTCCTCGCTTTGCCTTTCCAGATCGAATTATGGGTATCAGTTCGGCATTACTGGACAAAAAACTCTGCATAGTGAGAGCAAATTAGTTTCTGAATTTTTGAGTTTGTAGTGGCATTGTTGGTTGTTAGTGGCACTGCCATGATTCTCACTGCTAGCAAGCTTCTTTTAACATGTTTGGCCTATAAAATTGTTGCCCTTCTCCTATACATTTGTTGCTGTCTACAAAATATTTCAGTTCACATTGCCTGAATATAGACATTCATTGCGCTTCCTGGGATGCCTTTTTTCAGGAGGTAGAACTTATGAAAGTTGAGGAACAAACTGTGAAGCTCGAGATGGAGCTTTTTGTCAAGGAAAAAGAAACGTTCAAGGTTTTGAAAGAATTACAGGCAACAAAGCAGGTTGCTGACAACCTGAAGTTGCAGTTAGAGAAGGCGGCATCAGAGGGTGCAACTTCTGCAAAAGGTTACAATGATGCAGTGAAGGTGCATCCACTCCCTGACACTGAACGGAAATGCAGCGACCATACCGAGCAGCCGATCGAGAGCGCAAAGGGAAATCAGTCCGCGCTAACCACATTGATTAAACTGAATCAGGCAAAGGCATTCCTAAGCATGGATACTGTCAAAACGATTAAGAGCCAGATAGAGGAGGAGAAAGGATCGCTTCAAAAAACTCGTGAGAGGTTACAGTTGAACAGAGCGAAGGCTTCATCACTTGAAGCAGATTTAATCGAGACTGTTGCACAGTTACAAGCAGCAAAAGCCCCCAAACCTACTCTTGAACCTTCTGATATCTGGTTGCAGATGAAACAGTTAAATTCTGAGAAAGAAAAACACAGGAAGATTGCAGAGGACTCGAAATATGAGATTGGCGAATTAACGGCCACGATTGAGCACACAAAGTCCAGGACGAAGACCCTACAATTCAGGATTGTCATGGCTGAAAAATTAAAGGAAGCCTCAAGGCGCGGAGAAGCTCTTGCTCTTGCAGAGAGGAAGAACTTAAGCAATGGGCAGGTCAACGAGGCCAGCACCGCATCCGACGTCACACTTTCTGTCGAAGAACACTCAATGCTGGTGCAAAAAGCAGAAGAAGCAGACGCCACCTCTAGGAAGAGAATCGACGCGGCAATGCAAGAGCTGGATCAAACAAACCGGGGCAAGCTAGAACTCTTGGAAAGAGTAGAGGAGGCAATGGCCGCTGTTGAGACCAGCAGGAAGGCTCTGGAGGAAGCCCTAAAGAGGGAGGAATCCGCGAACAAAGCGAAGCTCGTAGCCGAAGAAGCACTCCGAAAGCTGAGGTCCGAGCAAATCATCCAGAATTGGCGGCCCACCGGCAACAGCTCCGTCAAATTCAAGACCTCAGCGATGACGACGGCGGCGGTGGTGGCTCACCGGAGAGCCGGCTCCGGGATCTACGACGTGAACGGCCTGAGCCTGGTGACTGCGACGCCCAAGAGCACGAAGGCGATGTCCATCGGGCAGATCCTGAGCATGAAACTGGACCACCGGGAGCTCGAGGTCGCCGGCAAGGCCGGGGCCGCCAAGAAGAAGGTGTCGCTGGGGCAGATCCTGAGCCAGAAATACGACGCCCTCTCGCCGCTGAGGATCGATCACGGCGGCGCGTCGCGCAGGCAGTTCCACCCGAGGAGGAGGAAGCTCGGGTTCGTCGTGTACGCGCTGCTCCTCGCCAAGCACAGGCACAGGAAGAAGAGGCAGCCCGCCGCCGCCTCCTCCTCCTGCACCCATGGCAGCTTCAGCACCAAGGCTGTGTATCAGTAACATTTTTTTTCTTCTGGATCAATGTGTCATTAGCAGTAGCTATGCAGTGTAATAGTACAGACTTATGAATAATCAGCATGTGTAATTTGCACAAAGTTGAAATTCAGCAGCTACTCCAGGTTAGGTTGTAAGTATGTACAAACATTTACTGCGACCATGATTGCTCTGTTAAATTTACTGGATTTGGGCCGTGAGACCCAGAAAGCCCATGCATGAAAATGTGGAGTCCTTTTTGGCCCTGTTTGAATTCTTGAATTGGGCCTTGAATTAGGAATTCATTTGGAGGCCCAGTACAATTCAATATTCCTTTACTTCCGGCCCATTTTTAACCCGGGTGCCCACACGGATGGCGGTCACGTCACGTGGTCCAGAGTCCAGACTCCCGAGCGCGGGAAAGGGCACCTTCCCGCCACACCGCGCGCCTCTTCCCGCCAAGACGTGCCCTCTTCGTCCCCAAATTTTACCCCCAAATCCGAACCCGCCGTCACAATTCCTCGCTCATCCCCGCCTTCCCGCTCCTCTCTCTCTCTCTCTCTTCTCCGGTCTCGCGTCCCGTCTCCGGTGCAGCAGCCATGGACGTCAACGAGGAGGCCATGGCGGCGCACAAGCGCGCGTTCCTCGACTTCCTCGACCAGGATGTAAGTCCCCCTCGCCGTCGTTTTGCCTCCCGCCGCCGCCGCCGCCGCCGCCTTCTTCTCCGGATCTGTCGCTGACGCCCGTTGCATCTGCAGGTCGGGAAGGGGGTGTACATGCAGGCCGTGCGCGACATGGTGCAGAACAAGCGCCACCGGCTCATCATCGGCATGGACGACCTCCGAAACCACAGCCTCGATCTCGCCCGCAGGTAGGTCTCCTTCCCCGCTTGTGTGCTGCTGTTTTTGCCTGCTCGTTTGGTCTGTGATTGGATCTGTTCTTGCGTTTGTAGGGTGATACGGAGCCCCGCAGAGTACATGCAGCCGGCGTCGGACGCGGTGACGGAGGTGGCGAGGAACCTGGATCCCAAGTTCTTGAAGGAAGGGCAGCGCGTGCTGGTGGGATTCTCGGGCCCGTTCGGCTTCCACAGGGTCACGCCCAGGGACCTCATGTCGTCCTTCATCGGGACCATGGTCTGCGTCGAGGGCATCGTCACGAAATGTAATTAATTCTCCCTAATTTTGGGCATAATCTAGTTTGTTCATAGATTTTCTGGGTTGCAGTTGTCTGATCTGGGTTTAAATTGCGGTCTTTTATGTTTTAAGAAGTTCCAAGTTAAGTTATAATGTTCTACAGTTGATCCTGCTGGTGGAAAAAGAAATATATATCACAGTCCAGTCGGTCAGTAGTAATGGTAAACCATAGATAAGAATGCGACCAGAAATCGCGAATATTAGCTCTTGCTGAGGCAGGGAAAAAGTGAGAGATAAGAATGTTCACTTGTTGCTTATGCTTGATTATGTAATACTATGTGTACCTATGTTTAGTCAAGTGTTCAACTGATTTTTCAATTAAGCTGTGCATATTGCATATATTAAGTTGATAGCTCATTAGGCCTATTGTATCCTTACTCTGTGCCTGGCTGCATGCTACTTATAGGTCAGAATCATTTAAAGATATATTGCTAATGCTATTTTACTTCAAAAATTTAGGTTCACTAGTAAGGCCAAAAGTTGTTAAGAGTGTTCACTACTGCCCTGCTACTGGAGGTACTCTCTCACGTGAATACAGGGACATCACATCTTTTGTAGGCCTGCCTACTGGTTCGGTTTATCCAACAAGGGTACATTCTTTTGATCTTCCTTTTGCTATTCTATTCAATGAAACCTATTGTTTTTGTTTGTAATGCTGCTAATTTGGAATGCTTAGGATGAAAATGGTAACTTGTTGGTCACCGAGTACGGGATGTGTGAATACAAGGATCACCAAACACTGTCCATGCAAGAAGTGCCTGAAAATTCTGCCCCTGGACAGCTCCCAAGAACAGTGGACATTATTGTCGAAGATGATCTTGTAGATTCTTGCAAGCCAGGTGACCGTGTCTCAATTGTTGGTGTATACAAGGCTCTTCCTGGGAAAAGCAAGGGCAGTGTTAGCGGTGTGTTCAGGTAAGTTTCTTTGACCTTAAAATTTCCTGAATTAAACTTCATTGTTTCCTGAAATCCTTTATATTATACAATGCCTATAGGACTGTCCTTATTGCAAACAATGTTTCACTTATGAACAAAGAAGCAAATGCACCTGTCTATACTCGGGAGGATTTGAAGAGGATGAAAGAAATATCAAGGAGAAATGACACATTTGACTTACTGGGAAATTCACTTGCTCCATCTATATATGGCCATCTGTGGATAAAGAAAGCAGTAGTTCTATTAATGCTTGGTGGTGTTGAGAAGAATCTGAAAAATGGAACTCACTTGAGAGGGTCAGTGCTGTTTCTTCATATCATTGCTTCTGCTGTTACTTGCTTTCATTGATTGTAGTGTAAATATGTCTTATGTGGTATGCAGAGATATAAACATGATGATGGTAGGAGATCCTTCAGTTGCCAAGTCCCAGCTCCTAAGAGCAGTTATGAACATTGCCCCTTTGGCTATTTCAACTACTGGAAGGGGTTCATCTGGTGTTGGTTTGACCGCTGCTGTCACTTCTGATCAAGAGACAGGTAATTATTAAAACTTGTTTCACACATTTGTTTGATTCTTATAGGTCTGACCAATTTCCTGTGGTCAGGGGAAAGAAGGCTGGAGGCTGGTGCCATGGTTCTTGCTGATCGTGGTGTTGTCTGCATTGATGAGTTTGATAAGATGAATGATCAAGACCGAGTGGCTATTCATGAAGTTATGGAACAGCAAACTGTGACGATTGCAAAGGCAGGAATTCATGCCTCACTAAATGCAAGATGTAGTGTAATTGCTGCAGCAAATCCAATATATGGAACTGTAAGTTCTTAGTATTTCTAGTGTTCTGCTTTTACGTTGTAAACTTGTAACAGCATTCTTGCATTTTCTGATAATAATTTTTTTTGATCTGTAGTATGACCGTTCATTGACACCAACCAAGAACATTGGGCTTCCAGATTCATTGCTCTCACGTTTTGATTTACTTTTTATTGTTCTTGATCAAATGGATCCTGAGATTGATCGTCAAATCTCAGAACATGTTGCACGCATGCATAGATATTGCACTGATGATGGAGGTATTTTTGTGTTTTTACAACTCAATGAGATATTTTCAGCCTATTCAGTTATTCCATTTGCTTGACCAAAAAAAATACAAACTTGTAAACTGCAGGAGCAAGGTCTCTTGATAAAACAGGATATGCTGAAGAAGATGATGGTGATGTTAATGCAGCAATATTTGTGAAATATGATAGAATGCTCCATGGGCAGGACAGAAGGAAAGGCAAGAAAGCCAAACAGGACAGACTGACTGTCAAATTTCTGAAGAAATATATTCATTATGCGAAGAACCTCATTCAGCCAAGACTCACTGATGAGGTAATTTTCTTAAATGAGATATTATTCTTGTTTATCAGCACAATGTGGCAATAGTATTGTGGACATCATCTTCTTGGTAAAATTATGTAATCTGACTTTGCAACACACTCAATACTGACCATTCAAAAGAAGGAAAACAATGATGTTCTTGCTATGTATGAAGTGTTCTGTTGATAACTTTCTTCATAGTAAAAGAAAATTTCTGTTGATAGCTTCCTCTTCAGATATATCATTTAAGCTTTTGTGCTCCTACAGGCATCTGATCATATTGCAACTTCATATGCTGAGCTCAGGGATGGTGGTGCAAATGCAAAGGTTTGCTCTAAGCACGGCTCCTTGTTTTTGTTTAGATGTAATGATGTTGTATGTTTGTAAATGTTGTTTTCTTGTCCATTTGTTCTATAGTCTGGTGGAGGTACACTTCCGATCACAGCGAGGACACTGGAAACCATAATTCGTCTATCTACTGCTCATGCCAAGATGAAATTGAGACATGAGGTAATTTGCTACATACACCATGGGCTTGTTTAATCAAGTTACCTGTAAGAATTATCTAGATGAACTGAAGTATGTTATTGCTTTAGACATGTAGTTCCCTGAAACATGACAGAAACTAGTCCTTTCTACTGTTAGTGTTATAATTCTGGAAACAGTTTTATCTCATTGTTTTGAAGGATAGCAAATGCAGGGCAATCTAATGAAAGATCTTGCATTGCAGGTTCTAAAAACTGATGTTGAAGCTGCACTACAAGTTCTGAATTTTGCAATATACCACAAAGAGTTAACTGAGATGGAAGAGCGTGAACAGAGAGAAATGGAAATGAAACAACAAGCTGATCATGATGCAGGTGCAAGTGGTGGTAATGGAGACGGGCATGGAAGGTGAGCATAGTGCCTGTCTCCTAAAAAGTGATCTTTTCTTTAATTTCAAGATGAATGGAAAAACATTTTATGCCACCGATTTCTGCAATCCTTTATTTAACGAAAAGCAAAGTTTTCTCATATTGCATTCTTGTTCCTTTTTTTCCCCAATCAATCTTGCTTGCATTGACTTCACAAAAAAATTCTTTGCCATATTTAACTGGCGTGCTTTTTATTGCACTAAATAGTTAAAATGCATCCATCTCCATTGACATAAAGGAAATGTTAGTAGGAAATGCAAGTTCAATTTCTTCTATAAATGGATGGGGTGCTTTGGGAAATTGTTTGTCAACATGCAAACATGTAAAAGTAAAAACATAGAATGACACCTCAACCTTAAAAGCTGCAGTATGTTATTAACCACACTAAAGCTTATTTTCTACATACTGAAATGCATGCATTTTTATTCTACGAGAAATTTTATGATCCCTGAGAAAGTACCTTGAGGTATCTAAATTTTACATAAAAAATTTTGGTACCTCGAGGTACTTAGTATCTACTAGAGGTACCAAGTTTTATATTAGAAAATATGGTTCATTCCGGTACCTTTTAAGGATGGTAAAATCATCCTTATTCTATGGATTACAATACATCATTTTAGCTAGCTGCTTTAAATATAGTCTCACATGTTTTATCCCCTTTCAACTCCTGCCAGTTCTGGAAACGACCCAATGGATGTGGATGTAGGAAATGCATCGAATGATCAGGATGTACCTGCGGAGAGGTTACTACATGACATGACCTCAACTTTGCAAAATCTGAATCTTTAGCTTAGGTTTCAGCTAATTGTATTGTGCCTGTGTGATGTCATATTTCTGCAGAATTGAAGCATTTGAGGCGATTCTTGGTCAGCATGTGTTGGCAAATCATCTCGATCAAATATCAATTGACGAAATTGAGCAAACAGTTAATAGAGAGGCAGCTGCACCTTACAATAGACGTCAAGTAGAATTCATTTTGGAGGTACAAACAAGAACCGGCTATGCTTTCAATACTGCCCCAAAATTAACTATGATATGCCACTTTTTTTTGGTTCAGTTGTATTGAGCTTCATTTCCTTGTTTTTTCAGAGGATGCAAGATGCAAACAGGATAATGATACGAGATGGCATCGTTCGGATAATCTAACTTCAAATCATGTCTTGCATTGGGGACAAGCTGATTACTACTGTGCATCATCCTTGTCTTTTCATCTGATACTTCTCAAGTTTAGCATTGCAGAATGTCTACATCTGCACCGGGGGTTGATGTACTCGTGTATCTTAATTTTTAACAGTGAGATTTAATATGATCATCTGCGACATTGTACTTTCAATTCGTAACGTAACATTTCATCTGATCTAGTGATATGTAGTCCCTGATTTTATATGGTCACCATTATATGCTGATAGTCCATTGTTAGCAACCACTTTTTCTCAACTCAATAATCTCAAGAGCAACCAAATTCAGTATAATCTCAGGAAAAATACAAGAGGGGTTGGATGAGAAGTAGAGCCGTAGATGATACAAGCTACTAGGTTTTGGAAGCTTCTAGAAGTAGCAGTGAAGAGGAAGCTTCTAGAAATAGCAGTGAAGAGGAACAAGAGAGTGGGAGAGGAATAGAGATCGATGAGGTTCAATCGAACCAAGCCGAAGCCGCCGTTGTCAATTGATCTGTTCGCTTCTCTTTGTTGCCAATGCCAATGTGCGAATTGATCTGTTTGGAAACGCTCTTTCTCAGACGTCCTCCCAACCACTCATTCCACACCCGTGACTTTTCCCCTTCCTACTCTTTCTCCTTTGTATCACTCCTCTCTCTCTCTCCCACGTAGGTTCTTGCGGCCGGCGAACAGAGCAGCGGACATGATGGCTGCCGCAAGCAATAGGGACGTCCTCCCGTGTGGCTCACCGACAGGGTCTCTTAGCACAGCCTAAGGCTGGGGAGCTGGAGGAAGATGATGAGCCCCCACATGATCTGGAGCTGGGGCGGTTTTCGTTCGCTTGAACAACGACGACGGCGTAGCTGAGGGCTGGGACTGGCGACAACAAGCCGACGGGGTGACTAAGCCTCGGGGGGAGCGGTGGCTGCCGGCTTCGGTGGAGATAGAAGGGCCTGTGACGCCTTGGCATGGATTTGCAGATGAGGCCGAAGGAACTGATGGCCACTGGAGAGGAGATAGAAGTTAGATCTAAACTGATAAAATTTATGATTTTTCGATGTTTCAGTTAATGTATCTTAATGGATGAATATGATTTTTAAAGCAACTTTCATATAGAATTTTTTTTAAATGCATCGTTTAGTGGTTTAAAAAACGTGCGCGCGTAAAATGAGAGAGATGACTTAAGAAATTAAAGAAATGAACTTAGCCTTAAGCCTACTGGTATCACAAAATAAATGCCAAAAAGATCGTAAAATGACATCTACTCCCTCTGTAAAAGACAATCTAGGTGGAGATTTAACATCATTTAGGACAACAAATATAAACATGAGGTTTGTTCAAATTTGTTGTTCTAGGTGATGTCAAATCTTCATTTAGATTGGTTTTTTTGGAACGAAGGGGTACTCCAATCAGCTTTATTTCCTTAACGGTGTACAAACCGTGTTTTTGCTTTTCTTTTTTGATTAAAATGCTTGTTTTCACATTTGCCAGAGGATGATTTCTGAGAAGCAGCGAGGCAAGTTCTAGGTAATTACCGATTAATGATATTACCGATCAGCTTCAGTCTGAAGTAACACGGATATAATCAGTACCGATCAATCAGCTTCAGTCTAAAGTATCAGTGTTACCGTGTGGATCGAGGTGCAAGCAGCAGACATTTGCACAGGATCGCATCAACTTCATACAACGAGTTCATATTATATAGCTTTGGCTTGTTCGATTGGGATTAGAGGGAGACGACTTGCTCCGTGGACTTGCAAAGGTGAAGAAGTACTACTACTAGTTGGCGTCTTGGCGATGGCCAGGGATCGAGCCGCCGCCGCCGGCATCTGATCAGGAATCTGCTGGCAAATCCGCGGTCTCTGCAGCTTCCCAGGTGAGTACGTCCGTGTACAACACCCAACTCCGCCTTCTCTAGCATCATCACCTATTCCCTTTTTTGCTTGCTAAACTTCAGAGTTCAGACTTGCAGTCGTCGCGCTGGTGGCCTCGCCGGCCAATCATACGCACGGCCGTCGGTTAGTTCGCCCGCCGCCTCTCGGGCTCTGTAATTCTTTGGATCTATACATGCTACTGCCTGCAATTGCGTTCCTTATGAATTGTACCGCTACGAATTTAACGTGCCTTCTGGTTCTGGTTCATATCAGGGTCTCAAAATGCAGCCATAAACTCTCAATTATCACAGGTAAAATTTGATGATTTCAAACTAATCGTTTTGATTGTGATGACACTTGCGACAATGATATGTGGATCATCATTTTGACGCTGCACAAAATAAGTTTCGATTATTTGACATCCTGACCCACTGTTATTGACTCAGATGGCTTCACATATCTTCTAAAAAGTGTCAATACAATGAAAATGGTAACGAATAGATTGCCAAATCATCAAATTTTACACAGATATCAGTATGATCAAACTTGTCCACATTTAGAAACCTCTCGGTGAACCGGCCAATTTTAAAAAGCAAAATACGTAAACTTCAATTTTTTTTGGTGAAATTTGTCCAAATTTTAACCTTTTCTTATTATAGTTATTGACCAAAACCAATGGGAGCGGTTTTTGACCACTGATCGTGTTGGAGGAACGGCTTCACCCTCCTAGGCTTAGAAAGAAAGTGAAGCCTCCATATGAAGCTCCGAAGGTGGCTCAGGGGTCTCTCGGAGGACCGATGGGGAGGAGCGTGACCCTTTCGAAGTGGGGCTCTGAAGATGTCCGAAGCGTGGACCGATTGGACCTCCGGAGGCCAAACAAGATCACGGCCCATGACCTCCCGCAGACAGGTGCAGGGTTGACGAACGAAGGATGAAGACGACCTTCAAAGAGCATTAATGTGAGAAGACCCGACCTGTCATAGTGCATTCAATGCCCCCACCTACAGGCTGACACACTTCGCGGCGGGAGCAGGTGGGGTGTTTGCCGAGGCAACCTACTAACCGTTCACACCTGGGATCCATGAGGTTTTCGGGTGTGGTGAATTAATTGGGCCAACCCTTTTGGTCTCCTAGGTTTTTACCATTCTGCCCTAAGGGCTAGGGTCACCTGTCAATCTTTTGCGCTGGCAGAGGTCAGGGGTGTCTTGTAACTTCCCATACGATTCATGGGACCATACGATTCCACTTGAAACCCGGTCCGTTTTGAGTCTCATCATGCATGTATTGGAATCGATGACAAAAATGACTGGTAAAGAAAATAGCAAAATCCCACGCAACAACGGAGATCGCTATAACTAGTATACTCGAGCACTAGATTTACAAGTGTTACTTAATTAACGTGTCCGAAGTAGAAATGTACGAAGATTTTGACAAGCAAAGGGATGGCGATCACCAATGAGAGGCCGGGGAAGACGAGCGACACCGCGCCGGCGGCCACCGCCCACCAACGCCTCGCCCTCGGGTGGCCGAACGGCCGCAGCATCTGCCTCAGGCTCGACACGACGGCGGCCAGCATCACGAGCATGGCCGCTCTCAGGTACACGTCGTACTTCTTCTGCCCTAGGTACACCGCGTACGTGCCCGCCATGAGCGTGAAGCTCATGGTCGCCACGGCCCTGAACCCCTTCGCCATCCTCTCCCTCGCCGCCTCGTCGCTGTCGACGACGTTTGCGCGGCGTTCGGTCCACGCCACGATTGCGACATTCAGCGCGACGGCGATGGCCTCCGGGAGGAGGGAGAGCATGAACCACCACTGCAAGAACTCGATGGCGAGGATCATGGCCATTGAGATGAGCGCGGCGAGCATAGCGCACCTGAGGTGGCCGATGACCGCGAGGGCGCGCGCCATGGCGGACGGGAACAGGGTGCGCACGGGCAGCGCGGTGGCCGCCATGGCGAGCACGGACACCGTCGAGGCGAAGGACGCCACGGCGAGGTCCACCTGCGCCGGCGAGCGGCCGCCGCCATCGAGCGAGGTGTACTTCAGGTAGCCCAGGATGAGAGCCCCTTCGATGGCGAACGCCGCCGTGGCGCCGAACGTCGCGAGCTCGGCGTTGCTCTTCATCGCCTCCTCGTAGGCCTCGTCCTGCGCCACCGCGGCTGCCGTGCCCTCCGTCGGCAGGTCGGCGCCGGCGAGCATGCCAAGCACGAGCACGACGGGGAGGACAAGGATCACGAGCACGGCGTCGTTGTCCCTGTTCATGAGCGCGACAAACATCCCGTTGGTCGCGATGAGGACGCTGGTGAGCGAGACGAGCACCGCCGACGAGAGGTCGGTGCAGCGGCTGCGCCGGGCGGCGGGCGGCAGGTGCATCTGGAAGTGCATCAACACGACGGCGGAGACGAACGTGAGGAGCAGCGAGAACCCGCCGGCCTTGAACAGGAGGGTGACGCCCTTGTCGATGTCCTTGTAGCCGGAGACGCCGGCGA
Organism: Oryza officinalis; assembly: GCA_008326285.1. Taxonomy (NCBI): domain Eukaryota; kingdom Viridiplantae; phylum Streptophyta; class Magnoliopsida; order Poales; family Poaceae; genus Oryza; species Oryza officinalis. The sequence goes on from BDMV01000005.1 coordinate 35,926,642, forward strand.
CGATGGCGGAGCCGGTGATCCCGATGGCCTCCTTGCCGAAGGCGGTGGCTCGCTCGACCTGTGTGTCGTTGCGTTGCTGCTCGGAGCGCCGCGGCGGCGGCGGCGGCGGGAGGAGGTGTGTCTGTGGCTGGTTGTCCATGTATCCTCTCGTTGCCGTATTCGTGAAGACACCATAGCATCTCATATATAGAAGGATTCCGAGTTCCGACCACCGGTGATCGGGTTCGCAAGAAGGTTCAGAGAAACAACCGGGAATAACGATCGAAATGGCAGAGCTGTAGAAATGGAAGGATTCTGCTGCCATTACAATTTGTACAATTTCAGTGTTGCTGTTCAGACCAGCTTCTGCCTGACAGTTTCACTTGCAAAAATGGTACAGACGTACAGTACGTTTGTTATTTACTGTTTCAACGTCGTATTCATATGATGTGTTAACACGAAGGACATGTTTGAAAATTGATAGTCCAGACTGCAGTAGCATATTAATAGCACGTAAAATAAGACAATTTATTATCGTATAATTAATTAAGTATTAATTATTATAAATTTTAAAAATATATTTATTTGATTTTTAAAAAAAACTTTTACATAATTTTTTTTACACAAAACATACCTTTTAGCATTTTACGACGTGCTAACGTAAAACTACGAAATTGTAGTATGGAGTTTGAAGTTTAGAACTCAGCCTAATTCTTAATACAGTTCAGCTGAAGTTAAGGTGTGTACTTCTGTTCTTTAATCCTTGGACAGTCAATCATTTTTTTTATTTCATCTCAAACACATAAAAACTTTGCACGTCAGTGTTTGAGAGAAATAGAAAGAAAAAGATTGAGAAGATAAATAAAACGAGATGAGTCATTAGCATATGATTAATTAAGTATTAATTATTTTAAACTAAAAATAGATTAATATAATTTTTTAAAGTAACTTTCGTATAGAAAATTTTTGTAAAAAATATATCGTTTAGTAGTTTAGGAAACGTACGCGTGGAAAACGAAAAAAATCTCGTGCAGCAAACAAACGAACGCACCCTTAGACCTTAGACATGAAAGAGATAAGTTTACAAGACAACCATGCGGGATGCGGCCCCAAGGAACGCCAATCATCAGTGTAACAGCTCATCAGTGTAGTTTACCACTAACATAGCTGCATTCAATACTGAACACATTTTACATTTATCAGAGCTGAACAAATAGATACTAGTACTTCTGTGCATAACTTTCTGAGAGAAAGAAAAGGTCTAGACAGAAAATAATGGAAGCATTAGTGTAAGAAGTAAAAGGGGTGTTCGTTTGGATAAGTTGGAACTTCTCTTCTATGCATGAAAAAAAAACAGAACGATGGATTAGCGCATGATTAATTAAAAATTAGATAAAAAACTTTAAAAATAAATTAATATAATTCTTTAAAGAAATTTTTTTATAGAAAATTTGTATGAAATACATGTCGTTTAATAGTTTGAAAAACATGCACGCAGAAAACGAGAATGAGAATTTATGAACATGGACAAACGAACTCAGGAGTTCACTAATCGAAGAGCACGCTAACAGGCCAATATTCTGTTGCAAGTTGTATGTGGCTGGTCATAGGCATTCTGCGTTCCAGTTTATTGAAATTGGAAGCATTTTCAGCTAGTTACTAATGTGTTTGCTGTTGTAAAAAATTGGAGGTTCACTCCACTTGTGGGTATTTGGGGTTCCTGACCTCCTCCTGTTGTTCGTTGAAGCATTCTTCAAGACATGCCGGTTTTTTTAAAAGGCATGCTTTCATATATCGGGAAAAAACTCTGTCATCAACCCAGCTATGGCAATGGCGAGCAAGGAAATTTCTAAGAAATCTTCCTTCTTAATGCAATGACGCGCAAATATCCTGCGGGTTCTTCAAATTTCAAAGAAACCGCAGGCGATGGCTGAGCGAAATGACAGAGCTTTTCTCCGTCTAGAAGGCTGCCTTTCGCAATACACTGGTATCTGGGCACTGGTGCTATGGTTCTCTCTAACGCCTCGCTTTTTCGAGACGTTAAAAACTAAATTAATAAAAATTTATTCGTGAAAATTTCGTTTTTTATGAGAGTCTAAGTCATGCCGTGGATCTCAATTCTAATATCTCCTTGTTCCCTCCCCTCTATATCAAAAATCGACATCTCAAAATTCCAAATCCAAATTCGAGTCTCGCAAAATCAAATTCCAAATTTCAATCCTTCCCTCCTTTGAATACTTGCTAAATATTTCTTTCAATCCAAAATATCAAATTCCCATTTTGAATCCTTTCGACTCTTCCTTGAATCCTTGAGTTCAAATATGTGGTTTGAATTCAAACCCCAATTCAAATCCAACTCCAAAATCACTCCAAACAAAAATTTGCCAGAAAAAGTCTAATTCTTATCCTTGTTCCTTGGGCCGTTTCCTTCCTGGCCCATTCCCCATTTCCTCCCTCTCTTCGTTTCCTCCAGCCGCCTGGGCCGCCTCCACTCCCTCGGCCCAGTCCAACTCCATCTCTCTCTCCCATTCGCTCCTGGGCTACGTCGTCCTCGGCCCAGTCCGCTGCGGCCCGTCTCCCCGGGCACGTGTGCCGCACGTACCGAGGGAGAGCTGACTCGTCCCCCTCACGCACTGCGCCTCTCCGTTTCTCTCTCTCTCTCACCTAACGCCGTCGCCGCCGTCCGCTTTTGCCGTTTTTCCGCTGCGCTCCGCGTCAACCCAAAGTCTAATTTGCATCCCTCCTTCCTTTTTCCTTTCCAAGGGAATTAATAATTCCTTTTTCTTTAGACAGAAATTCATTTAACCTTCCAAAATTCATATATCTCAATCCATAGCTCCGATTAACTCTATTCCACTTCCAATAATTCCGTAAAATGGAGATCTATCTAATGGCACTATTGTTAGTCCTAAATAGGTTCTTCTTTTTGATCTTTGTGTAGGTTTTAATTGTTTGCGTATAGTTGCGGTTGTGGATTTTTGTTCGAGCGCGGATTTCAAGAAGCTTCGTAAAGACCGTGAGCAAAACAAGTCACCCTTGACCATATTGCTCCTATAATTAAATTTTCATTATTAATTTGTTTGCAACTTGCATTTATTAGGAGTATACACTTAACTTGCTTGGTCTCGGTTTGCGTGCCAAACCAATGGACCTACGCAGTAGTTGCACTACTTCATGTAGGCCGCCATACCCTGTTTCCTGGTCGCTCCACCTTTGTGGTACTCCGGTACCCGTGCTCTATGAGCACGATTACCAACTACTTCACATACACCGTTGTTTGTCGCAAACTTTGGGAAATGGGTTTGAAAAGCCTTGAAAACCCGACACGTGAGGTCGGCATGTTTGAAAATAAAATTAATTTATGAAAACTCGTGATGCGGTGGTTGTGCCTATGTGGTGTTGTCCCGTGTTCGCATATAAGGACCGATTCCTGTGGGAAATTCATCAAGCATAACAAGTACAATCACACGGTGTAATGGGACACCCTGACTAAGTAACTAGTCAGTTCAGGGAAACCTCGCATGCCAATAATTGGGGAATGCCAGGATGCGGTGGTTGGTGCATCTTCGAGTTCCTGGTAAGGCAAGGAAGAGAAGCTTGCCAGATTACCGGTCGAGGTGGTTGGAGTTTGATTTGTGAAATGAAAATGATTCGTTTATGTGAGGATTCTGATCTTTCTATGTGGCATGTGTTAACCTTGGGTTGGCTTTGGAAAGGCTTGGTTGCGAGCCTCCGATATCGACGGGTGTTTGGAATAAGTTCGCGTCTTGTGGGTAAAGTGGACCCCTCTGCAGAGATTAACTAACTGTTTAAACAGCCGTGCCCACAGTCATGGGCAGATGTGAGGTGTTTCCCATTGCGTAGTTTTGTTTGTTTGTGCTTTGTGAAAAGTTGTTGTGGAATTGGAATCGTTACCAGAATCAGCCTTGTGGCAGACGGATGGCCTGGGTGGTCAGAAACAGATCTGGGTGATCCGGGACGTCTGAGGGCATCATAGACTAGGCTTTCCGAGTAAAAGTAGATTGCTGTGCTACAGGGCAGCGGGACTCTTGGAGTTTGAGAAAATTGAAAATGGCTCGAGGAGCCACTTAATCAAGTAAAATGGTTGTGTGAGCCAAGAATCAATGAACCGACCTGGGAAGTCGGTGCATTACCAATTTGAGTTGTTGAAAAGCATCTCTTAAGTCGAATCGATACGTAAGTCTCTTTTCGGCACAAACTTAAAAAGAAGAAAATCAATTAGTGGTTTCAAATAAAGGATTTGTAAAGCAACCTTGCCCCTCTTTCAAGTTTGCACTAAACACCTAAGTTCCCGTGACTTGCTGAGTACGTAAGTACTCACCCTTGCTCTATATATAGCTCTTCCGTCCTGAAGGTGAAGATGAAGTAGAGTGAAGATTGGGGTTTCATCCTGGTTCCCAGTTGTTGCCTGTGGTGTTGGGTGTTAGTCCGTTGGTTCCACTGCTGTTGCTGTTGTTGGTGCTGTTCGTCCGTGTCGTTGGTTGCACTCTCAGGCCGTCCTGAGCTGCAACTTAAGTTAAGATAAATAAGTTCTCTATTTAATTTAAGAATTGCAATGATTAATAATTATCATCGTGGGTATCAGCACTATGTTCTAGGACTGATACTGATATGGCGGTCTCGTAGGAAGCGGTTCGCACCGTTTTTCCTGCGACAAACTCTCGTCGGGTGCCATTGTACAGTGGTGCCAGATTAGGGTGTGACATTCTCTTACATCCATTTTGGCAAATCTACATGGAAGGGTTTTGTCAGCTTTGCATTGAGAACTAAATAATAAGGCTTTGTTCGGCAGCGTCGGTTCGGAACGCGCACAGTGCCGCACAGTGTTTTTCCTCCCGCGCACGCTTTTCAAACTACTACACGGTGAACTTTTTTGCAAAAAGTTTCTATACAAAAGTTGCTTAAAAAAATCAAATTAATCCATTTTTGAAAAAAAATTTAGCTAATACTTAATTAATCACGCGCTAATGACCGCTCCGTTTTCCGTGTTTACTGTGCGCGTTTCCAAACTCACCTGCCGAACAGGCCCTAAAGCTTGTTTATAAATTATTTACCTCGTTCTGCATACGATGTGTAAATATTTTCTTAACACACAGCGAGCTGAAGGGCTATCAGGTTATCAGCACACAAAAAAGAAAAGGTCTATACTTAGCAGCTGTGAAGTGGACTTCTCGATAGACCTCCTGGAGCCACAATCCGCATCGCAACCTTGACTTTGATTCCATTTTTGCTTGCGTTCTTATTGCAACTTCTGTGTTTGTTCTTCGCCTATTTGGCCGGCGAGGCAGGTCAGAATCGCATCTTGTAATCATGACCATGACCAGGAAATTCTACTAGTGGAATAAGAACAGTGTCACCAACCAACCATGCTGAGAAAAGGCCAACAGGGCATATCAAATTTCACATCGGTTTGATGCTTCCACTGAGGTAGCCGCAATCTTACAACTTCCTAGTAACTGATATAGCTACACTCCTGTGCAGGGCAATGGCCACATTGACCACACTTGATTAGCACAAATGGGGAGATTAAACAAGGTTCGTGCACAACAGAACACCTAACCTTGATGCTCTCTAGCCTTGATGATTGCTTCCGTGCTTCACTACATTGGACTGTCATTCACGTTTGGCAGCTCGGTGGAGTTTCCTAACATAACAGGCCAACCAGACCAGCATATTTTAAGTGCTCAGAACTGGAAAAAATATACAACACTTCTGTAGATGCCTTCCAGGGGCAAAAATGGTCAAGAAAGGAACATTGGAAATAATGAAGCTTCCATGTTACTAATTTATGTAAGAACTACAGATAGATTCTCTAATCTATGCCAATTTTAATAGGATAAAACGTGCCTTCGATTTTATTGACATTCCATTATTCCAGGTTGGTTTGTGATGGAAATGGAGGGAAAAAGAAACATTCACAGTTAGTCATGTCTTTGCTGTGGTGGAGATGGTGAGTTGGTGACAGAGGTGCATGGTGCTGCATGCTGTGACTACTGTTCATCACCTTGCCATGTCCAAATAATATCCTTGAGTGATGGCCTAATGTCCTCTTTCATCAGCTTTTGATACTCCAATGTGTCACCATTGGTCTTCTTCAACTCAACTAAGAGAAAAGAAGGAGCAACCTCAGAAACCTCTGCATCAAGCTCAAGTATACCCTTCCTTCCTTCCTTCGTCGCGGCCAATTTAAGCACTCCATTGTCGGTTTTTGTAACTTTGAGCTTCAAGCGTTTGGCCAGTTCCTTCAGCTTCACAAGTACAGTTGCAGCTGGCTTTCTGGATGTAAACCGTGCTTCTCTTCGGCCATACCTTTCACCAAATAAACCTGATAGATCGAATCCGGTAGAGAGAGAAATGATGTCAAATGCATTCAAGTTGTGCAGGTTTGGTGTCTGTTGATTTCTCTCAGAACTGATGCAGGTTGTTGGGCCAAAGAAAGGAGCTTCACTTGTACAACTCTTCTTTCCTGATTCGCCGTTCAGTGCAGATATGGCGATGGGTTGCCTGTACCAAGCACTTCTCTTTATCCTTGAGATAGACATCCTAGTACTAGGATCAGGATCAAGGATTCCATAAAGAAGCTCCTTTAGCCCAACCGAAAAATGACGAGGGCATCTGTACTCAGCCTTTGCGATCTTCCTATACATTTCTATGAGATTTCTGTCATGGAAAGGAAGATAATTGGCCACAAGCACAAACAGAATCACTCCACAAGACCACACATCTGCCTTTGAGCCACTGTAGCCTTTCCTACTGAGCACTTCTGGAGCAACATAAGCTGGAGTTCCACATGCGGTGTGGAGAAGACCATCTTGCCTCCTCGATTTGGCTAACGCACTTAATCCAAAGTCAGAGACTTTAAGCATTTCATTCTCATCCAGCAGTAAGTTTTCCGGCTTCAAGTCACGATGATAAACACCTCGGCTGTGGCAATAGTCCACTGCAGAGATCAACTGTTGAAAATACTTTCTCGCAGACTCCTCATTGAGCTTCGCCTTGGCCATTTTGTGGAAAAGCTCACCGCCCTTAACATACTCCAAAGCAAAGTAAATCTTGCTCTTGGTAGCCATTACCTCAAAAAGCTGGAGAACATTTGGATGCCTCACCAATCTCATTATCGAGATCTCCCTCTTTATCTGCTCCATGAGGCCAACCTTCAAGATCTTCTCCTTATCAATCATCTTTATCGCAACAGACTGACCAGAACTAAGATTACGCGCATAGTAAACCTTTCCAAAGGTCCCTTGCCCTAATTGTCTCCCAATTTCATACCGTTCCATCAACACACTCCTCTCTTCCATTATATATCAGCACCACGCCGAAATTAAAAATGGGTCTACTATCTACAGGGTGTTTCCAACTGGCACATATCCCTGCATTTCCAGGTGAATCACGTTCAGTCTTCACCCAGATGCTACCTGCAAAATGAACAGGCCAAGAATGGAAGATTAGTCCAACATCTATAACGCAAATGGCTACATCACAAGTATTACATGAACTGGGAACATCAAGAAGACTTTTTTTTAAGACGCTACAATATATTTTGTTGTGGATCGATGGCATCCAATTCCAGAACAATCCAATCTTCTCGCATCCGCGGAAAACAAAATGCAGTACATTGGATTTAAAATCACTAACGATACAACCAAAGGGGGAAAAATCAGTCAATCTCGCAACAGAAAAACTAAAAAGAAGTTCCCAATCAACAAGAACTTGAATCAAATCGAGTGAAGCCGGCAACAGTCCAACAACAGATCCCTCAGCGGAGGCTAGCATGACAGATCACAATCGAATTAGACTCACCGACTCAGCCGCCGTTCGAGGCAGATCCGAGCACCGGATTCCATTCGATTCGATCCGGCCGCGCGGCAAGCGGAGGGCGATGATTCTCGGCAGCACGGTCGGGGAGGATGCCCTCTTCTCGCCCTGCATTACACGGCGGCTCGCCTGCTCGCCCTCGGCGAGGATGAGGGCTTGCTCCAACTTCGGCTGATCGGCTCCCTCCTCCTGCCTGTCGCCGCCCGTCGGCGTCGACCGGTCGCCGCGGCGGTGTGGGGACGGACAGGCAGGCAGAGCAGAGGCGTTTTTTCGGATTAGCCCCTCCACTTTTGGGCATTTCTGCATCTCGCCACCTCATGTCTGGGATGGGATGCCGATGAGCTCCACTCGGCCCAATCAGCCCATCTGACAATCTGATCGAACAGGCCCACATAGTAAGGCCTTATTCTGCAAGGACCAAATACCGGGTCATCTCCGTGCAGCGGAAGGAATAAGTCCATTTGCCTCCTTACTCTTGCCTCTGGTTAAATTGTCTCCCTCAATTGTAAAACCGGGTATAATATCTCCTTTATCTTTAAAAAGCCGGCACAAATCAACTTCTTCAGTAATTTCGGAAGCGGTCTTTGTTGATGTTTTAGTTTGACCATTGTTGACTCACTGAGTTAGCATATGGAACCCACATGACAACGACTTTCACCTTATCTCATCTTCTTCCTCACCTCTCCCCTCTCTCTCCTCTCCTCTTCTCTCTCCCTCTCCTCTCTCTATCTCCAACGGTCCCTCTTCTTCTTCTCTCACAAACATAGGCAAAGGCGGAACAAGGTGGCGGAGCGCTATCGGTGCCTGGAGCTCCCACTGGAGAAGAGCTTCTCTGGCTCACTGCCACCGCAGCTTGTTCAGAGATGGCGCCTATGGCGTCAAAGCCCGAGCTATACTCCATATTGTGGTTGCGAGGGAGGAGCAACGTTCTCGTACCCCAGTCACAACAACTTCTCTATCCAACGACGGCAGCTCGACGACGACGAGGTATGTGAGGAGGCTACGGTGGCACAGGAGTGGGCAACGTGGGCAAATTGGGATCACGATAACACAGCGGCGGTTGTGGATCTCAAGCTTGAGGTCAAGGGCAGGCAGGCAACAACGTGACGTTCGTGCTGGGCCCGTCCAACTCATCAGCAGCCATCGCGGGCTTGCTCTCGGCGACGTTGGTGGAATGGCTCATCGTGGACCCTGCCTATGATCTCCTCGGGCCTCTTGCTAGTCTGTGTGCGTGCTAGCACTCGCGCTAACCGCCATATTTGCATCCTCCCCTGCAGGGTTCGTCGCGCTCTAGTTTGTGGCAGAGCTCTTGCTCACAAACTCCTTCACCAACCAACATTGGATGTTGTGGATCTTCATGCCCTCCAAGGCTGTTAACGAGGTTGTCATTGGACTCGCCAACGACATTGTAGGAAGCAAGGACATGCGGATCGAACGCAGCCCCGTTCAAGCCCGATCCCACCTCCACGGCCTCATGGTCTCCGACTAATTTCGGTCTCGGGACCCCTCAACTAAGCTCCGTCCCACCGCCACCACCATCCACCGACGGTCACCACCCTATGCTCCCTCGTTGGCCTCTCTTAGTCTATCCTCCATGGAGAAGAAAGGGAGACCATAGAGAGAGAAAAATGGTAAAGTGGGAGAAAGGGATGACTAACATGTTGGACCGTTATTTTTTATTATTATATGTGGGTCTCATGAGCGTTACGTAGGTGTTAACACCAGAATTTGGTAAGCCCCGAAGATCCCATCGGCCCAGGATCCATATCGGCTCAAGGTTGGTATCGGCCTAGAGTCTTATATCGGCCGATGAGGGTTATCTTAAACTAACTACTAACAGCAGTCGGATTCTTGTTAGATTCGGGAAGATCTTATCCAGAGAAGACCGAGTTTGAGGAGGATGCGGCTTGTATCTTTTAATTAGGAAGAGTTTGTTATTGTGTTAGTGTTCGGCAAGGACTTTATCTTTTTCCTTTTTATCTTTAGGAAAGTTTGAGTCCTAATCTGTTAGGATCTTTGTTAGCCTATGGGTATAAATATGTAAGCCCAGGGTACATGTAAATTATCTCATGATCAATACAACTTCGGCGCATCGCCAACCTTTTTACTTTCGTCTTCTTTGACGAGTTCATGCCCTTCACACGAAGGGTAAGTCTCGTTATGGCTGCCTGCGCTGTCGGGGCTAGGGCTTCGACGTTCTGATCTCGTCAACGTAAGCACCTACTATCATATATCTTAGTCAATCTGGTTCGGCTTCTTGATTTAGTCTTATCGGCTGAGATTCGTTTTAGGGTTTATGCTGGTATTAACTAAATCACCTTGCTAGATTAGATTGGCTAAGGTATCCGCCACCCTGAAAATCAGTCAAGGGTTTGATTGTCTAGGTCTTGCGTTTCTTTTCATACTTAGTGCTGCATCAGTTTGGTTTGACCTACTAAGTCGTGATTAGAACCGTAATCTCTAGCCTGCTTGTTGGCTGCCAATAAGGGTTTCATCGGGGTTTTAGCCGGTGAGTTATCTGGACATTGCATCGGCCCAAGAGTTTTACATATAGATTGGATCTGGCCGATGACAACAGAGTATTTATTGTTTATCTGCTTATTGAGGGTATATGCCATCAGACTTTTTGGCCGATGTGTGCTTCAGATCAATGTTTATTTTATCATATGATTGGATTATGCTACATTAGATTGTTATATCATCATGTTATCTTCGGCCGATCGCCTCTACATAGATGTTTGCTCAGTGTGCAGCCGATGGATCAAAACATTAACTACATCGGCTGGCATCGGCATCGGCTGTGACTGTGCCATCGGCTTATCGGCCGATCGGCTGTTTTTCCCTATCGGCCTATCGGCTGATAGACCTTTTATTCTGTTTTGCTGTTTTGCATATCTTGTCAGTGGCAGGATCAAACTGACTGGCACGCCTGCACTTCATCAATTTTAGAACCTGCACTGGAGCTAAGCAGATCTCCCAGGTCTTCGTGTGTCCGCGCGCCGAATCCACGTCGACGGTACGGATTTGGCGTCAACAGTAGGACGAAACCGCTATCCAAACAACCGAGAGACTTGATTTGCTCCGATGAGGGGGACGTTATAGCCGATATTGTGGTTGAGAAATGTGATTCAATCAGAAGCAAGAGTTAAGTGAGCCGAAACAGACTTACTCCGCAGCGGAATGAGACCTGAAGATTTTGGGCCCATTTAGTATCCAAGAATCAACTGACTACTGTCATAGTTACAAGACACGCTGTGTCACTGTGTTTGGACGTCCTCTCGATCGAAAGGATAAAAAAAAGGCCAGGAACACTGCACAATCACACTGTTGGTGAATGCATAAATCAGGCATGGTACCATCAGGCCGTGACTATTCGTCTACACTGTTGATGGTTGGACGGATCGGCGGCCGGCTGGCCACCGGGGTTAGGTCCATGAACAGGACACGCCACTGTGGGAGCGTGAGTTCGCCAGGTTTTGACCGCTTCGGGAGAGGTTAACTCGGCGGTGGTGAACTGCGCTGCACAACGGACGCGCTGGCACGCTGCCCACTTCGCAGGGCAACCGTACGTGCGTGTGGTGCCAATTCGGCCTGCGTCCATGTGTGTGAGCTCAGTAAAACTCAGCAGCAACGCACCAAATGTCCGCAGCAGCCATGGCTGCTGACCTGCTGTGTGTGCTGCCTGCTGCACAGCTGCAGGACATGTCGTGGCACGAGGACTCATGCCCATGTTTTCGCGCACATATTCAAACATTACAATCGGATTATGATAGACGACGACGAGTCTTGTTACAAATGAGATATGTACACTTGATCGATCTGTGTTGCCCCGTGCAGGCATGATGCGAGAACTGAAAGCACCGGGAGATAACTAGGAGTGAAAAAAAAAATGGAGATATACAATGGCAAAGGAACTCGGCCGGTGGTAGCCAAGAATGATGTGCGCAGGGATCACATGAAGAGGCGCCTGGGGGCAGCAGCTTTCCTCATCTCCTCTGCGCCATCGCCTCGTGGTAGGCCCAACCAAAAGCCATCGCGACAGTAGCCCGGCCACTGCATGCCACAGTTTTCACAGACGATTACGCTGGCCCGCGCCCCAGGCCCCGGCCCCCTGCCGCCGTGCGCCGTGCCACCGCGTGGTAGGCCAGGCCACCGCGCCACCACCAGTCACGCCCCCGCGCCCACCCATGCAGTCCTGCCCCCACGCGCGACGGCGAGAGAGACATGGCGTGCGGCCGCATGCCGCACCGGACGCGCTCGCGCGACGATGCAGCGGCAGAGACGACGGACGGTGCACCTACCTGCTGTAACGGCGCCATCTCGGTGTCTGTCTCGTGCGGTTCGATTGATTGGGATGGCACACGCGACGACGACGTAGAGCGGTAGAGGTGAGGGCGGTGTCGTCACGGCATGTAGAGGCGGTTGCGGCACTTGCAGCGCCAGGCCTCGGGGTAGTACTCGGTGGTGACGAGGACGCCGGGTGGGACGGACACGTGCACGGGGGAGCACGGGCTGCAGCTGCCGCACTTGGACGTGCACCGCGGCGGGTGCGACCCTGGCCCTCCCGACAGCAGACGACGCCCCAGCCCGACGTCGTGGTGGTGGTGACCGCCACCCTCCTGCATGCACACACGCAACACCAGTTAATTAATAATCAGCCATGCGTCGGCACGGTACTCCTCGCGACGTACGGGGCTACGCCGGCGGCGACGTATGTATATGTATGGCCGCCGCCCGCCGTCAGGCCACCGCCGTCGTCGTGATGAGCAGCTGAGATTCGCTGCGCTGCTCGTGTTGATGGTTGTGGACCAGCGACGACGCCCTTGTGCAGGGACCATTGAGATCTTTGCATGCGCATGGATCTAGATGAATATATGAGGGATCTGTTTGCAACTTGCAGTCATACGTGTGATTTGACTCGTCATCAGCATGTAGTGTATCATCAGCTATTCAGCTGCTGGCGTCAAATGACTAGCGAAGCACAGTGCAAGATGCCTAGCCTGTGAGGATACTGACACGGTAGTTTTCTACTACATGGGAGAAGGAGAAACTCTCTTTAGCTACTGGTAGGGAAGATGCAGAAACTCACCAGAAGGTCACCGGAATGGGCTCCTGCTCCTTCCAGCGTCCCGAAATGATCTGTTCAGCGAGAGGCAACTGAAACGAGTTAACTCCTTTCGTCAAAACGTGCTAAAAAAACGTAGAGTTCTGTGCAGCAGCACAAGCATCAGCATATCCCTAGTGGTTCTTCTCTCAGATCTGCAAAGATCAGTTCATATTTGATTCTGCAGCCAAAGGAGGTACACCAAACACCAAAGAACTCGCTTTCTAGCACAGAATCTTTGCACACAAAGAGCAAGACTGTAAGAGCTGCCAAGAATCAGCTCAAGTGCTAGCTACATCTCACAGCATGCTTACCGGAGTAACGGCGCACGTCGTCGTCCCTGCCGGCGCCGCCGCACGCAGCGATGAAGCAGCCGGAGCGGCAGCACAGCTGCAGGGAGGTCACGGCAACCGCCGCGAGGCATGCGACGGCGAGCTTGGATCCGCCGCTCCACCTCCTTGGCTGGCTCGACCCCATGCCGCAGGTCGGCATCATCAGCTAGCTAGAAGAAACGCGAGCTAGCTCTCCCTAGCTTTCCACCCTTTGGAGTGGTAGTAAGATCAGCAAAATGGCAAAGGTGATGGCCAGACGGGGAAGCGGCTGATCGGGTGGCTGGCTGGCCGGTTTGCAGGAGCGGGGAGGAGGAGGAAGAAGACACGGAGACGAGGGGGATTGTACGTGCGCGCGTGTGGGTGCGCGTGCTGCTTGCCTTCGTCTTGCTCTCGGCAACTGTAGCTGCGTCACAACTGGGAGTGCAGCTCCCCCCTGAGCTAATATACTCACTCCAACCCAATCTCCAAGTAGGAGACGAGACGGTCAAATTTAATATCGGCGAGCACAAAGTACGGCGTAGGGTAGCTGCATTTCAGTCGTTCACCTAAGTACTCTCTGATCTCTCGATCTCTATATCTCCTTGTCTTTTGGTTCTAGAAACAGAGATGGAGAGCGCGCGCGCTCGTGTACGCCATACATGCCCGGCCTTTGCGGCTTATTTTGCATGCAATCTTGTTTTGAGCAGCATGACACATTGTTAGGGAGGCCCGGTTTTCACTTGATAGTCATATGAATCAGACCATGTTTCCTGGTGAATCAGGATGGGGCCGACGAAAATTTTTATTTGGCATGGTGAGATAAAAAATCTGCACGATAAACCATGAAAAAATATAACAGGTAAATCATATAGTAGCAGAAAACTTGAAAACTACCGTTGGATCCAAAAATAGACGTATAAGATTTGTCTATATCACAAAGAGTAAAACTTTTATTCCTAGATTTACAATAAAACTTTTACTCTTGCTGACGTGAACAAATTCTCATACTTCTATTTTTGAATCAGTTTGTATGTTTTCGCTACATATGTGGTCTGCATCACATATTTTCTCATAAATCAGTGTGTTTCTTGTAAGGTCTAGTGATGGCGTAAAAGAATGACATGATTATATATTTTTTTGGTTATATATTTTGTTGGGATGTCAAATTGATATATACACTACTGCAGAATTGGTCATCGGTGACCAGACATCTCTAACAGGTAAATACGACCCGTCATAGATGATCTTATCCCTAACGGGTCTAAAAAAAATACTCGTTTAAAATGAGACTATAAGAGATGACCCGTCATAGGTATATTATCATCTGTGATGGCTTAATATGGTGACTCGTCAAAAATATATCAATAACGGTTTAGCACTACAACCCGTCACAGATGACATTGCGTCTGTGACGGGTAGATAAAAAGATAACTTGTTAGAGATAGGACATCCACATCTCAAATGAGTCTGTTTTACTAGTTGTCACTGTCACCAAAATCACCATACCCTCCCACCGAATAAATAATCTCACACCACTCGTTATCCATATCTCCCTCCTCCATAGCATCGATCTCCCTCCCCCAGCTCTCCATCGCCTACCGCTAGCTTCACTGCAGTCGCCAAGTCATCACCACGGTTGCCCGGTCATCACCGCCCAAGGCCTGAGCGTCAACCGTCGCCTCTTGTCTTCTCCGTTCTCGAGCGTCGATGAGCACCTCCTCCACCCCAAGCTCCAACGACCGCCTCCATCATCTCCTCTGCCCCCTTCCCCCGAGCGCTAGTGGCCTCCTCCTCGTCCCCGAGCGCCAAGGCATCGCCTTGTCCACCCTAAGCTCTGGGCGCCATCTCCTCCACCCTCCGCCCGCGAGGACCGACGGTCGCCCCTCCACCGCCCCCAAGATCCGAGGCACCAGATCTGGCCTCTAGGTGGTTGGGGACCACCGGATCTGAATGCCCCTAAGCGTCGGTGGCCCCTTCTCTGAGCTCCTCTGTCCTCCGCCCCGGTGGCCCCATCATCCACCCCAACCTCCGGTTGCTGCCTCCTCTGCCCTCTTTCCTCGAGCGCCGATGGCCGTCCCTCCATTGCCCCTGAGCTCTGGGGCATCAGATCCATGAAGACTGGCAATGACGGCGACCGCAACCACCGCCCATGTCCCTTGTCCTCCCTCAGCTCGTTCGTGTGATTTTTGTTTGAGGTTTTTGTGAGGGATGAATCAATGTGAATGTGTGATTATGATGTAGTACGAATGTTTGTTTTTTTGTGAGGAATACAAATCCAGTACAGTACTTGTGATGTTTTAACGGGTGAGAATGAATATATTTTATTCCCATTATCTATATCTGTGACGGGTGTTAAAACCAAGCCATCACAGGTGACTTACCTGTGACAGGTGATAATGTCACTCAGTCATAGGGGTCAATCTCATCTGTGACGGGTATGTTTTTATAGCCCGTCACATATGTCTATCATCATTGATGGGTCTTCACCCGTCAAAGATGAGGTTGAGTCATCACCGACCACTTATTAGTGACGAGGGCTATACCCGTCGCAGATGAGGATTTGGGCCCGTCAGAGGTGACTGGATCCAACGTAGTGATATACTCCGTACTGGTGAGTAATAAATCTGACACCATTCAATAACTGATATATGAGTAAAATTTATAATTTATCTGCATAGAGAACAAAGTTTGTGAAAAAAAAGTCATCCATAAACAATTCAAAAGATAACCTTCATAAATTCCGGTCTGTAAGTGAAATACAGATCGAGCAAAATACAATTTCTTTGTTCCCTTTATCTTCCACATCTATTTGCTTCTCTAGAAATTCAAGGTTGAGTTTAGGGCATGTACAATGGTCTTTACTAATAGACTTTCTTTCCGGGGAGGTTCTGTAGCAGCGGGTGGAGCGGGAGTATGCTCGACCATGTCGAGGCTCTTCTTGTCGCATTGTACCGCTACCTTCGTGTTCCCAGGGATTGTGATTGTCCCTTTTGGGCCTGACATCTTGAGAATTTGGTACGTGTAGTGGGATGCCGCCATGACCTTCACGAGAGCAGTCCTTCCAAGGATAGCATTGTAGACAGTGTCAAACTCTGCTACATCGAAGGTGACCTGCTCTGTGCGGAAGTTGTTGGCCTGGCCGAATGTCACGGCTAGTGTGATCTTTCCCAGTGGTTTGACGATAATTCTGGAGTGCTCCCATTAAAGGGCTGGTTGGAAGCAATAAGCTCGCTTCTAGGGATACCCATTGCGTCGAGCATGCTTGCAAAGAGAAGGTTGATGGAGCTACCGCCGTCGATGAGGATGCGTGCCACCTTGATATTCCAAATGGTAGGTTCGACTACTATCGGATACCGGCTTGGCACAATTGTTGTTGTCAGGTGGTCGTCCTTAGAGAACTCGATCTTATAGTTGCACCACTTCATCTTGGCAGCGACTCCTTGTGAGGTAGAGCAAACTTCGCATTCTTCCTTCTTATACTCCCTTTTAGAGATGTACGTCGTAGTACCACCGAAGATGTGGGCTACATGCAGGTCGAAGTCTGGGAACACGAGTTCGTTGTCGGACAAGAGATCATCAGTGCTCCTCGACCACACAAACTCGCTTTCCTTTTTCTAGGGTTAGCTGCTTTGCCAATGCTTTCTGGAAAACCTGACATTCCTCCAAAGTATGTGTCCCAATCTTGTGAATTGGGCACCATTGTCGTACTGGTTCATCACCTTGAAGGGCTGGGGGCCTTGGGGGTGGGTTTGCCTGTTTTGCAACAAGGACCTTTGTCTTCGTTTTGCGTTTCCCTTTCTTTTTGCGATTTTGTTTCTTCTTTTTAGTGGACTCCAGTGCTTCTTTATTGGCCGATTACTTCTCCTCGACCACCTTGCTTTTTCCATCTTTCCTCCTGAGGGCGTTGTCTGCATGAGCACATCTGTCGATGATCTCAAATAGCTTCATGGCAGAAGTGAGTTGCCTTGTCGCCAGCTCTTGGATGGTGTATTGATCTTGAACGCTTGACTTAAACACACGTATGACAGAAGTGTCAGTGATCTCAGGGATTGTATTCCGGCACTCGTTAAAACACCATATATAGTCCCTTAAAGATTCACCCGAGTTCTGCCTAAGGGCCTGTAGATCGTCCTCGACCACATGCCGCTTGTATGTTCCTTGAAAGTTGGTGACAAACTGCTGCCACAGGTCTTCCCAGGAAGAAATTGAGCGAGGTGGTAGGTGTACCAGCCAAGACCGAGAGGATCCTTTCAACGCTGCAGGCAAATAGTTTGCCAATGCATTGTCATCTGCGCCAACCGCATAGAGAACTGTAGAATAGACGTGCAGGAACTCCTTTGGATTAGTACTGTCGTCATACTTTTCTACCGCAGCAGGACGGAATTTGTTTGGCCATCACACTTCTCGTAGAGCAGGTGTGAAAGCCCGACATCCGCCTCTCGGTATAAAGGGTGGACGACGTCCTCACGGCCTACGAGAACCACCTCCAGTTGATGGTGACGACGACAATAGATCACCGTAGTAGGGGGTGCGGCCCCTTGACCTACGGTCTCATCCTCGGTCCCTCCTGGAATTCGGGAATCGCGAGTTTCGTCGTCGTCGATTGTCATCATGGTGTTGTCGACCTCGATCGTTTTTGCCCTATTGACTTTGGTGATATTGACGATCTCGATCATTGCTGTGATCTTCTCAGTTATCGTTGTCGTCCCACCCTTTGTTTCCTCCATGAGGTGCGCGAGGTTGGCGGTGGTCGACATCGTTCTGATTTCGTCGCTCCCGCCTACGCCCATTCAAGCGATTGCGAAGATCGCAGTCGACTTGATGAGGAAGGGGCTGATTGTGCTGTCTTCTTGGCGATGCATTTCGAGGATTACGACCCAGATCTCGGCTGGGGTGTGGACTGAGAGCGGCCTCTGCAACGTTGTTCTCCGGTGCTTGGTCTCCACCGCGTGGACGGGGATCTCGAGAAGGACCTTGGGGGTTTGATTCGGCCGCGACCAAGAAGGCAGAGTTGAGGTTGGCTACCATTGACTGTACCCGTCTGACCCAGTCATCTGCTTCTGGGAAGGTTACTGGATCGAACGGGTTTGCTTCAGTAACGAGTTGACCATGGTGAAGTGCTCGGCAGGAGTTCAAACCAGTTCAACAGGTTGATTTGACGCAACAGGAGTAGACGGTTCTTCACCCGAACGAACTTCACCCTCTTCTTCACCCTCTTCACATATGTCCTCAACGACTCCTTCGATCACGTTTACTTCACGTGGGGAGTTAGACCCTGAAGGTTACAAGCTGTGAAGAACGGAGGGTTCGCAAGGATCGATGTTAATGAATCCGACCAAATGATCTAGGGTTTCCATCTCGCAAACGGTCCACCGATGCATCTCAAGGCTGATCTCGATGTTGGTGGATCAGACAACAGGGAACACAGACCATGGATCCAGTGATCTTCAAGAAGATCTTGCAGTTGGTAAGGGGGTGACTTTTTGATTTGTGAATCGGGCACCATGCCTTGTACGGAGACATGCGCTGAATATCTCGATCTTTGCAAGCATCGAGTTCAGCCTTCACTTGAAGTATTACCCGACATTCGACCAAAGAGTGTTGGGACGTCTTGTGGATCGAACACCAGGTATGGTGGTTTGGAGGAGACTTCCTTGTTGGCACCTGGTTCCCAACAGGTGTCTGGGGCTTGGTCGTTTTAGAAATTCTTTGGGCAGTTGAAGTTGTCGACTTCCTCTTTTCTGACTAGACAGGAGGAATAGCTAACGAAGGATTGTTTTCGGTCGTCCTCGCGGTTCCGTTCTCGATCCCGACTTATATTGGGGAAGGCGAGATTAGAGTTGCAGCGAAGACGGGAAAGACGATGGATCCGACTTGAGTCCAAACAAACGCCGGCTGGGAGCAATCTCCAAGGCCAGGATGAATGCAGACATTGTTGTCGGAAGGCCTTGAGCTTGAAGCCATCTAGGCGAAACCTTGAGCACCAAGTTTCCCTACTTGGAGCGCCACTGTCGACGGGTTATATCTATAGACCGTATTCTGAGGGTATTAGGGTGTGTTGGAGCAAGGATCTACATGAACCGACATCAAGCACACAAAAGACAAGGATTATATTGGTTCAGGCCCCTCGCAAGGTAATAGCCCTACTCTAGTTTATATGGAATTATGACAAGAACCACTGAGATTACAATAGGGAACAACAAAAAGTATCGAGTACCGACGAGATCCCTATCGAGAACGACTCGACGAGATCCAACTGGCGAGTTGTCTTCAAGTCCTCCGGATTGCTTCTACTGTGGTGGTTGATTGCACTATGATTTGATCATCCCGTACCCCCTGGAGGGCCTTGTATTTATACCGCAGACTACCTTGGCCTCCAAGTAGAACTCAGAGAGTATTTTCGGCCTACAAGATTACAAAGATTATGTCTTCCCCGAATATGACTCTAACACCTTCTATTCGGGATACAATTTCCCTGAATATTAACTGAATTCCATAATATGAAGTTAACCTTCCCGTATACTAAGGGTATGCCGCATCCGTATACTTCATGATCCCAAGGATAGGAGATATGTCTTATTCGTAACCCTGACAATAAACAATTCAAAAGATAACCTTCATAAATTCTGGTCTTTAAGTGAAATACAGACTGAGCAAAATACAATTTCTTTGTTTCCTTTATCTTTCACATATATTTGCTTCTCTAGAAATTCAAGGTTGAGGTTAGGGCATGTAGAAAGGTCTTTGCTAATAGACTCTCTCTATTGTCACGTTAGTAAATTTAGTGACATGGAATTAAGAGAGAGGAGAAAAAAAAGATGGTGTTACGTATGACAACAGCTCAAAGTCGACTCTTAGCATTTATTAAAGTAAAGTTTGTTGCATAAGGGTGAATGAAAGAAAAGAAGAGTAAGAAAAAAATATTTTGATACATTAATTGTTAGAGACCATATTTCTCAGGGTTACGGATAAGGCATACCTCCTATCTTTGGAGTTATGAAGTATACGGATACGAGATACCCTCAGTGTATGGGAAGGTTACCTTAATATTATGGAATTCGGCTAATATTAAGGGAAATTGTACCCCGAATAGAAGGTGTTAGAGTCCTATTTGGGGAAGATACAATCTCTGTGATCTTGTATGCCGGAAATACTCTCCGAGTTCTACTTGGAAGCCAAGACAGTCTGTGGTATAAATACAAAGCTCTCTAGGGGGTACGGGATCATTGAATCATAGCGCAAGCCACCGCCGCAGCAGGAGCAATCCGAAGGACTTTGAAGACAACTCGTCGGTTGGATCTCGCCGAGTCATTCTCAACAGGGATCTCGTCGGTACTGATACTTTTTGTTGTTCTCTATTGTAATCTCCGTGGTTCGCGTTATAATTCCATATAAACTGGAGTAGGGCTATTACCTTACGAGGAGCCTGAACCAGTATAATCCTTGTCTTCTGTGTGTTTGATGTCGTTTTGTGTAGATCCTTTCTCCAACGTACCCCAATACCCTCAGAATACGGTCTACGGATATAACCCGTCAATAGTGGGGTGCCAGGTAAGGGGGCTTGGTGCTCAAGGTTTCGCCGAGATGGCTTCAAGCTCAAGGTCTTCCAGTCTACATTCGTCTTGGCCTGGGAGATCGCACCCAGCCGGCGTTCGTTTGGACTCAAGTCGGATACATCATCTTTCCCGTCTTCGTCGCGACTCCAATGTCACCTTCCCTAATACAAGTCGGGATCAAGAACAGAACTGCATGGACGACTGAAAACAACCCTTCGTCAGCTATACCTCCTGTCCTGTCAGAAAAGAGGAAGTCGACGACTCTAGCTCCCCGAAAAACTCCTAAAGTGGCCAAGCCCCAGACACCTGTTGGTGCCAGGTGCCGACAAGGAAGTCCCCTCCAACCCACCTCACCTGGTGTTCGATCCACAAGACGTCCTAGCACTCTCTGGTCGAATGTCGAGTAATACTTCAAGTGAAGGTTGAACTCGATGCTTGCAAAGATCGAGATATCCAGTGCACATCTCCGTACAAGGCGTGGTGCCCGATCCACAAATCGAAAAGTCACCCCCTTACTAACTGCAAGATCTTCTTGAAGATCATTGGATCTATGGTTCGTGTTCCCTGCTGTCCAGTCTACCAACATCGAGATCAACCTCGTGATGCATCGGTGGTCGATAGCGAACCCCAGATCGCCTGGTTGGATTCATTGACATCGATCCTTGCAAACCTTCCATTCTTCACAGCTTGGAATCTTTAGGATCTAACTCCCCACGTGAAGTGAACATGATCAAAGGGGTCATCGAGGACGTACGTGAAGAGGGTGAAGTTCATTCGAGGGAAGAACCGCCTCCTCCTGTTGTGCCACATCAACCCATCGAGCTGATTCGAACTCCTGCCGAGCACTTCACCGTGGTCAATTCATTATTGAAGCAAACTCCATTTGATCCTGTAACCTTCCCGGAAGCAGATGACTAGGTTAGACGGGTACAGTCAATGGTAGCCAACCTTAACTCTGCCTTCTTGGCTGCGACCGGATCAAACCCCCAAAGTCCTCAGGATCCCCATCCACGCGGTGGAGACTGGGCACCAAAGAACGACACTTTCGAGGACGCTCTTAGTCCACACCCCAACCTAGATTCGGGTCATAATCCTCGAAACGCATCACCAAGAAGGCAGGACAATCAACCTCTTCCTCATCAAGATGACCGCAATCTTCACAATCACTTGAATGGGCATAGACGGGAGCGACGAGATTGAAATGATGTCGACCACCACCAACCTCACGCACCTCGCGGAGGAAACAGAGGACGGGATGACAACGACAATCGAGAAGATCGCAACAATGATCGTGATCATCGAGAGCGCCAAAGTCAACAGGGTGTGAACGATCAAGGTCGACAACACCATGATGACAATCGACGACGACGAAGCTCGCCATCCCTGAATTCCAGGAAGGACTGAGGACAAGGTTGTAGGTTAAGGGGCTGCACCCCCGGGTAAGATGATCCTTTGTCGTCGTCATCATCAACTGGAGACGATTCTCGTAGGCCACAAGGGCGTCGTCCACCCTTTATACCGGGAGACGGATGACGAGCTTTCATACATGCTCTACGAGAGGTACGATGGTCAAACAAGTTCTGTCCTGCTGTGGTAGAAAAATATGATGACAGTACTGATCCAGAGGAGTTCCTGCATATCTACTCTATAGTCCTCTACGTTGCCGGCGCAGACGACAACGCGTTGACAAACTACTTGCATGCAGCGTTGAAAGGATCCGCTCAGTCATGGCTGGTGCACCTCCCACCTCGCTCGATTTCTTCCTGGGAAGACCTATGGCAGCAATTTGTCGCCAACTTTCAAGGAACATACAAGCAGTATGCGATCGAGAATGATTTACATGCTCTTAGGCAGAACCCGGGTGAATCCTTAAGGGAGTATATACGGTGCATTAATGAATGCCGGAATACGATCCCCGAGATCATCGACGCCTCTGTCATACGCGCTATCGGAGGGTGAACCCCTGAGGCGAGGGACCGTGGGGGCCCCCTTTGTTAGTTCGGCCGGGGGCAACGGGTGAACGTCTGAGGGAACGGGATCGCTAGAAGCGATGCACCCAGGAGGATCCGCCCCTCCCACGCAAAGATGAGACAAAAGGGATTTATACAGGTTCAGGCCGCTCGAAAGTGTAATACCCTACTCCTGTGTATGATGATTTATCTGAGCCTCGAGAGACTCTGAAGTCCAGTGTACAAGCTAGAGTTCGATAAGTCTTCAAACTAAAGGTCTGGCGTATCCGGTCCTCTCCCCTTCTCGCTAGGCAGGGTCCTCCTTTTATATCTCAAGGGGATGCCACACGTGCCGCCAGAGCTACCTAGCGAAGGGGAAAAATATTCCCTGCCTTCAACGCCTATTCGGCGCCTTGGCCTGGAAGCCATCAGCATGTTGACTGTCGTGCGGGGTCCACCGAATCATACCGCCTGACACAGGGGACATCCCTGTCATTCCTCATTTAATGGATGAGGACTTGGGAGGCATGCATGCATCGGGAACAAAATCCCGGGCACGCCTAGTGCAGCTGAGCTAGCTTCGGATTGGATGGGAGGCTCAGAGCCTCTCATAAGCGGACGGGACGAGGCATACCTGTCGTGCATCCTCTGACACAAGATCAGGGTGCGCGTGGCCTGCCGCCGCCTCCTCTGTCAATCGACCGGTCATCGACTGGTCGTAGGCTGGTGATAGACCAGTTGCAGGCGGGGTAGGTGTGCCATGCGCCACATTTAATGTGGCGTGGTGCGCCTGCTCTGCCCGCATTGAATGCGGGTAGGTGGGCGTCGAGCGGCACCCACCTAACCTCACACATGCGATGGCCGCACGGCTCCTGCGCGGAGGCCTCGGGGCGAGCCAGCCCCTCGGGCTCGGGCGGGATGGCTGCCGTACCTCCACGGCCCGACCCCCTCGGGGGGGAATGCCATGTGGCCGCTGGGGGTGGCCTTCCCCCTCTAGGCTTGGTACCCCCGGGCCCATATCATCGACACGCGCGTTCATGTCAGATGTTCGACATCGCTACACCATCCAAGAGTTGGCGCCAAGATGAATCACTTTTGCCATGAAGTTGTTCGAGATCATCGACAGGTTTGCTCACGTTGACGACGCCCTTAGGAGGAAAGATGGAAAAGGCAAGGTGGTCGAGGAGAAGCAATTGGCCAGTAAAGAAGCAATGGTGTCCAATTCACAAGATCGGCACAGATACTTTGGAGGAGTGCTAAGTCTACCGAAAAACATTGACAATACAGTTAGCCCTCGAAAAAGGAAAACGAGTTCATGTGGTCGAGAGGAGCACTGATGATCTCTCGTTTGACAACGAACTCGTGTTCCTAGACTTTGACCTGCATGTAGCCCATATCTTCGGCGATTCTACGACGTACATCTCTAAAAGAGAGTATAAGAAGGTAAACGCGAAGTCTGCTCTACTTCACAAGGAATTGCTACCAAGATGAAGTGGTCCAACTAGAAAATTGAGTTCTCAGAGGTTGACCACCCCACAATGACAATCATGCCAGGCCGGTATTTGATAGTAGTCAAACCCACTATTTGGAATATCAAGGTGGCATGGGTCCTCATCGAGGGCGGTAGCTGCATCAACCTCCTGTTCGCCAACACCCTTGACGTAATAGGTATCCCTTGAAGTGAGCTTATTGCTTCCGAACAGCCCTTCCATGGGATCGCTCCAAAATCATTGTCAAAACCGTTGGAGAAGATCATGCTACCCGTGACGTTCGGCCAGGCCAACAACTTCCGTACAGAGCAGATCACTTTCAACATAGCGGAGTTTGACACTGCCTACAGTGCTATCCTCGGAAGGACTGCTCTAGCGAAGTTCATGGCGGCATCCCACTATGCGTACCAGATTCTCAAAATGCCAGAACCGAAAGGGACAATCACGATCCTCGGGAACACAAAGGTAGCGGTACAGTGCGACAAGAGGAGCCTCAACATGGTTGAGCATACTCCCGCAACACCGACCACCTCGGAACCCCCTCAGAAAGTAAGCAAGCCCAACATGGCACCCAAGCCTGATGGCACAATCAAGATCATCCTGTTGGCCAGTAGCAACCCTGACAAGATAGCCAAGATTGGGGCAACGCTCGACAGCAAATAGGAACTCGGGCTCATCACATTCCTCCACGAGAATGCCGACGTGTTCGCCTGGCAACCGTCCAACATGCTCGAAGTCCCCAGGGAGGTGATCGAGCACAAATTAATGGTGTATCCTGATGCCAAGCCAGTCAAGCAGAAGCTACGACAGTTCGCCCAAGATAGAAAAGAAGCTATTCGAGAAAAGCTGGACAAACTTCTCAAGGTTTGCTTCATCAGAGATGTTCTCCACCCAGAGTGGCTTGCTATCCTAGTAATGGTGCGCAAGGCCAATGACAAGTAGAAGATGCGCGTAGACTTCACCGACCTCAACAAGGCATGCCTCAAGGAACACTTCCCTCTTCCTCGCATTTACCAACTGGTGGACTCAACGGCTGGTTTTGAGTTATTGAGTTTCCTCGACGTTTACTCCGGCTACCACCAGATAGCATGGCCAAAGAGGACAAAGAGAGCATAAAGTTCATCACGACCTTCGGTGTTTTCTGATATACCAAGACACCTTTTGGATTAATCAATGCAGACAACACATTCCAGCGAGAGATCCAGGGGGTTTTCGATGATCAGATCAGCAAGAACGTGGAGGCATACGTCGGCGATGTCGTGGTCAAAACAAAGACAAAGGGCAAGCTGATCGATGACATGTGGAAAACATTCAACAATCTCCGGTGACATCGGCTCAAACTAAACCCGGAGAAGTGTACATTTGGAGTACTGTTGGGGAAGTTGCTCGGATTTCTTGTCTCCCGACGAGGCATCGAAGCAAACCCCGAGAAGATCAAGGCCATCAAGAACATAAAGTCACCGACAAGGCTCAAGGAAGTACAGAAGCTCACGAGATGCATGGCAGCTTTAAGCCGGTTCGTGGCTAGGATGGGAGAACAAGGACAACCTTTCTTTGCTTTACTTAAAAAGCAGGATAGATTTGAGTTGACATAGGATGCCGAAAATACGTTCATCGCGCTTAAGCGATACTTGTCCAATCCTCATGTACTCGTTGCCACACAGCCAATGGAAGAACTATTTCTATATATTGTTGCCACGCATTTTTCTTTTTGCACTGTGATTGTCGTCGAGAGGGACAAAGTACAACGACCTATTGTTGATGAGAAAACACGGTGGCTTAGGAGTTCTGCTTAGCTTCAGTGCAGGTCCAAATCTTGCTTTCGAGTTCAGGGGGGTGCCAGTTGGTTAGATCCTGCAACAAGAAAGATATACAATAAAACAATGTTAGTAAACGATAATCGAAACAACTCGACAGATTTAAAGGATTCATACACTTGTATAAGACAACAGATATAACACATAAAGCAGATTAAATGCGAAACAGTTATATCAGGTAAGATCGGCTGAAACCATGATTCTACCCGTATTGGCAATCAAAAAGCAAATTAGCTTTCATGGTTCTAATCACGCATTAGTAGGTCAAACCTAATTGATACAACACTAAGTATAAAAAGAAGCATGAAGTCTATACAATCGAGCCCTTGACTGATTTTCAGGGTGGTGGATACCTTAGCTAATCCAAGCCGATGGAACAATTTAGCCGATACCGACAAAACCTTAGAAGAGGTTTGGCCGATACAAGTAAATCGAACCATCGAGTTAGATTAACTAAGATATATAATAATCAGCAGTTGTACAAGATAGATTAGAACATTTAAAAAGATGCACTGATCTACTGATACAAACCGCTGTGACAAACCATACCTCTTATTGGAGATCGAGACCGATACAGCCCAACTCGAAACAAGGACTCGTCGAAAAGTAAAAGTAAAGTTGTGGCAATGCGCAAAGAGTATATTGAACTATTGTTATCTTCTTACAAGGCCCTGGGCATATATTTATACCGAATATACAAACCTTGTCCATATCGGACATGACTCAAAACTTGCCTAATAAATAAATAAACAAACAAGTCCCTAGGCAGACTCTTACCACGAAATCTCAAAAGGAATGAACTAGCTCTTATTCCTAATTAATAGATACAATTGTCTCTTTTGGACTCAATCCTTGTTTGACAATATCTTTAAGTTTCTTCCTGAGTCTGACATGGACTCATGTTGCCTGTATCGGCTGATCGAGTCCGATTCTGTATTGGCCGATATAGCCTTCAGCCGATGCGCGAGTTCTGTTTTTCGAAACAACCCTATCCCTTCGAATCCGCTTCGGATCTAACTCCATCTTACTCCATCTTAGCGCCTCTTTACCAAATTTTGCTGTTAACACCTGCCCCTCAATTCCAGAGTACGAAAGATTACTCGCCGAGTTACGATCAGCCGTGGCACTTGGCGTAAAGCAATTAATAGTGAAACGGGATTCAAAATTGGTCGCCAACCAAGTGCACAAGGACTACAAATGCTCAAACTCTGAGTTGACTAAGTACCTCGCCGAGCTCAGGAAGCTGGAGCGAAAGTTTGACAGTTTAGTGGTGCGCCACGTCTACCGCAAAGACAACACCGACGCCGACAACTTAGCACAATGCGCATTCAGAAGAGAACCTGTTGAACCAGGAACCTTTCTGGACATCCTGACAAAACCCTCAGTTAAAATCACGGACGACGAAAGCACCTTAGCCAGCGCCGAGAACAGCTCGAGGGCTACTACAAAGTTCAACAACGTCGTGGTAGACATTGAGATCAAGAAAGACAGGTGTATTCCGCTCATCAATTTCTTGGATGCTGACAAGCTACCGGACGAGGATACCGTGGCAGAAAAACTTTCCCGTCAGGCAAAAGCTTACTGTATGATCAGCAATAACTTATACAAAAAAGCCCCGAACGGAATTCTTCTCAAGTGTGTCTCTCCCGAGGACGACAAAAATTTGCTACTCGACATCCATGAAGGAATCTGCGGGTCTCACGCTACTCTGTTCGAAAAGCCTTTCAACAAGAATTTTTCTGGCCAACAGCCCTTCAAGACGCTTGCAACTTGGTAAAACAGTGTGAAGCCTGCCAATTTCACAGCAAGCACACCAAGATGCCAGCCCAAGCGCTCCAAACCATCCCTCTGACCTGGCCATTCTCGTGCTGGGGGATCGACATCCTCAGACTATTTCCCCGAGGACAAGGCGGCTACAAGTTCTTGTTCGTGACTATTGACAAATTCACCAAGTGGATTGAAGCAGAGCCAACAAGGAAAATCAAAGCCGAAGTCGCCATCAAGTTCATGAACGGGATATTCTACCGATACGGATTCCCACACTGGATCTTGACGAAAATGGCTCCCAGTTCACTAGCGGTGGCTTTTAGGACTACTGCATTGAATTCAGAGTAAAAATTTGCTTCGCCTTAGTCTTCCATCCCCAGAGTAATGGGCAGGTCGAGCGGGCAAACGGTATTGTGCTCCAGGGGATCAAAACACATGTGTACGATAGGCTCTTGGCCTATGACACACGCTAGGTTGATGAACTCCCTTCCGTCTTGTGGGCGGTCCGTACTACCCTGACAACCTCCACCAAAGAGATTCCCTTCCTTCTCGTGTATGGTTCCGAGGCCATGCTTCCTTCGGAGCTGCGACATCGATCTACACAGATCGAAAAATATTCAAATAAGGAATAGCACGAGCAACGAGCAGACGATGTCAACCTTCTAAAGGAACATCGAGAACGTGTTGCCGTTCGAGCAACCATGTACCAACAAGCCCTATGTCTCTATCATGAAAAATGTGTTCGTGCTCGTACACTCACCATCAGCGATTACATCCTCCGACGAGTTCAGAATCTGGCAGAGCGAAACAAGCTCTCACCAAAGTGGGAGGGACCGTACACGGTGGTCGAAGTCTTAAGGCCAGGCGCATTCAAGATCACAAACGACGAAGGCCGCGAGTTGGCAAGGTCTTGGAACATTGACCAACTACGTAAATTTTATGTATAAGACTGATGTACCAAAGTCTGTAAGTTCAGTTCAATAATATACAGTATTCTGATTTCATTGCTTTCAAAGTGTTTTACCCGATGACCCATTTTTCTTATATCGCCTCGTCTCGAGGTCGATCCTACCGTCCTCTTACGCTAGTCTGGCAAGCTTCGAGGTGCCATAGACCTCGGCTGGGGACGTTGTTAACAACGGATTTTCGTAATCGGCCCGGAGAAGGAAGAGGAAACCGACGCGGAGAAAAGGGCTGAATTGGAGTCGAACCAAGTTTTGTATCGGACTTGGTAAGCGTATCGGACTGGAAGAGTCGCTACCAGGAAGAGCGTATCGGCCGATACGAATTCAGTATAGTCATCGGCCGATAGAGGCTGGAAGTTGACAGAGTCAGCGTGGGCTTGGTTTGGGCTCAGGATAAGCTTCAAGGAAGTTGCCAAATAGAGATAAAGCTCGGTTTTAGGCAATTGTATCTTGTAAATTAAGTAGGTTTAGATCTGATCTTTGGCAAGAGTCTGCCGCAAAGACTTGTTTGTTAGTTAGAGATAAGATCGTGTCCTACAAGGACCATATAGTAATCTCGGGTATAAATATCCCGGTAGTATGTACATAGAAACTCTCTCACAACTGAATACAACAATCAATTTGTTTCAATCTACTTTCGGTGCATCGCCAACCCTCGCAAGAGGTTAACTCCGGCGAGTTCTTGCTTCCCCAGAGCAGAGGTAAGAACTCGTGCCTGACGATCTACATCGTCGGGGTTAGCGTGTCGCTTTAGACACGTTAAGCCTTGATGATGTGATCGTCGTTTATCATGTTTTGAATGATCTTGACAAGTGTCTTAATTATGCTTCGCTAGCGATTTACTCGTTTTAGGGTTTGTTGCCGACAGCAGTTTAATTACTATGTTTGGTTAGATCTTTCAATGCATCTACCATCCCCAAAAGCAATCAGCGACTTGATTTTCTTTGTGTTAAGTCTCAATTCACACTTTGAGTTGCTATCGACCTTAGTCATGTTTTGAGATTTAACTCGAAGCTTGTTTTCGGTTGTAATTAAGGATAGCACTGGGGTTTCAGCCAGTCTTACCTGATACATATGATTATCTTAAAGTCTTTATGTGTATCTGCCATCTACATGAATGGATTGATGAATATAAATGTATTTGTTATAGATTACTCTTTAGGGTTTATCTGTGATTAGTATGTTTATATTGGTTGGTTAGTTCATATAGATTCACATTAGAGTATTAGCTAATGTAGTTATCTTTATTATTCCTTATCGGCCGATGCCATTAATTGACATTAGCATGTTGATGAAGGCCGATAAGATTAGGTTCATGCTTTAATTTCGCTTTATCATGAATAAGCCGATATAGCTTTGCCCTATCGGCTGGGCCACGACAATGCGACATCGGCCTATCGGCCAATCGGTCATTATTTTCTAATATGGTTTACTTGTTTATCTTGTTGATTGCAGATCAAATCAACTGGCACGCCCTACACGCACCTAGGCAAGCCTTTGGACCTGCACTAGAGTAAAGCAAACCTCCCAGGCCGCCGTGGAAACGTGGAACCCGTTTGGTTGCAAGGCGGGTCGAAATTCTATGCCAACAGACGTCTAGCACTATGAAAGTTTGTCAATCCATGCAGGGTCAAACGACCATGTTAGATCTGGTCATGTTAGAGTACCCACTTGAGCGTATTAACCAAGTCGTGTAACTGGGAATTGGTTTTCCCGACTTCATAGCTAGGGGCTAGGAATTCGCAGCTTCAGTCTGGTTTGTTATAAGATTCAAGTTGCTTTTGTGGAAAACGACTTTTCCATAAAATCAGCTGGGGGCTAGGGAAAGTACCATATTCCGTTGGCTGAGGGCAGCCCTTGTGAGAATACTCATACATTATTTTTCTTTCAAATGCTTAGACATTGATACAAATTCTTATTTTAGCTCTGACATGCAAAGTATTAATATACACATTAAGTGTTTTCTAGGTACATAAACTACCAAGACGACCACTGCCAATTCATCGTAGAGAAAAATGTCTTCGGCCAGCGGAGCGAGCGATTGCACGAGGCAGTTGATCTCATCTGCTCTCACCCGAAAACGGGTGAAACCCTCCTAGAGAAACCCTAAGCTCATCTGCGGACGTCCATCTTGGATACAGGCAAGGATGTGGCCACCTGCATACCGGCTAGCGCGACGACACTCTTGCTTCAAGCTGTTGTCGATTCGCTTCCTGATCCCTGCTAGTTGGTCGCACGTACTTCGTATCCATGAGAGATGGCCGCTTACAAACTTCTCGGGAGTAGGACGGACCACCCGCATCTCCTCACAAAGCCGCATAAGCGCCAGACAATAACCCTCAGGATAGGCGTCGATCCAGACTTCCCTACCTCGAAGGGCCTCCATGACTTATTCCTTACGGGCGGCATTGGCCATCTTCTCGAGCTCCACCATCTCAAACTTGGCATTCCAGTACTCGGTGCGCGTTCTCTCTCCTCTAAAGCGTTCTCGAGGTCTACGCACAACATTCAATATCGATTAGCTTCCTCTACGTGCATGGGGGAAAAAGCTACAAAGGTCAAGTCTCGTACCTTAGTTCTACTCAAGAAGAGAGCTGAGTTGGGGTCCCTATGGACCCAACGTGCTATCCGGGTTAACAACAACCAAGGCTTGGTCGTCGGTACTCGGAGTCGAGAACGCATGAGAAGAAGGGGTCGCAGTGTTATGATCACGAGGACGTCCTCCTTGTTGAACGATCTTGCCTTCAATACATCTCGAAACCAGCTCGATGATACCAAGAACTTGAGCATAATAAAAAAGGACATCGTTCTCAAAAAGGATGACAGACCTAGTAATTGTTCTTAAAGTTACAACTTAAAGGGGAGTATCAGTTTACTGTTTAAAAAATGGAATGACGCACTCCCCCAGATCGACGAGCTCCGAAATCACGTCCTCGCGCATTGCATTAGCCCTACCCTTCTCCAACGCTTTCTCCAAGTTGACCTCGGGGTGCGTAAGCTTCAGGCACACAAGGACATGACATGTGTCAGTCCTAAGACCAGTGCACATCTCCACGGCAACGTGCTCAGCGTGTTTGGTGGACGTGCCCTCCAGCTTGCCGATGAGGGAGCCCAAGGACCCCAAGACTATTGTCTCGTCGGGGAACTCAAGGCCCTTCTCGTGGATGCCCAAGCTACAGGCCACCATGTCGAGCCGCCCGTAGTTGTCCTGAAGGCCTTGTCGGATCGACGCCAGATTTTCCTGGGTCTCCTGCATCCCCTTCTCCTAGCCTTGTCGCTGCCTCTCGTGGTTGGCAACCATGTCATTGAATTTCTTCAAGTCCTTCTGCGCTTCCGATAGTTGCGACTCTAGCTGGGCAACTCGATTGTCCGAGGTCGAGGCAGCCTTTTTGAGCCGCTCAACCTTGACAAGGATGTCGCGCGTGCCGGATTACAACAGGCAGTTGGCCTTGACCAACTTGTCGATCACCGAAGGCGACACGACAAAGGTTAAGGTACTCGGCGGAGGGAGAAGTGGTGCTGGCGCAGTGACGATGACAACGGGAGGTGTAGAGCTCGTGTCTTCGCGACCAGTGATTTGAGCAGAGATCGCAGGAGAAGGGCTGCATCAAGAAAAGCTACACATTACAAAAAGCAATACGAATACAAGGATGACGAGATTAGAGAAGACAGTCACTTACTTGGGCTTATACCGCTTCAGGAGCGCTCTCTTCCCTTGAGAGAAGGACTTTGCGCCAAAAGTGGTCTGTAAGACATGTAAGTCAGCGCCGAGGAGCTCCTCCGGTTGATTTATAAATCACAGGGGGTATAACTTACCTCAGAGCTGCTTGTTTGCACAAGCATTCCCGCTCCGGATGACTTCGTTAAAGCCGTCCACCTCCTCTTGAAGGGTTCTATTCCACTGCCGCTCGGGGCATTCTCGGCCGCTGTTTGCTCCGAGGTCGTTTTGTCCTTCAGAGAAGCCACGACCTGGTGGTCAACGAGCGAGCCGATGACGTCTATCAGAGGCAGGATCTGCAAGACTTAGATTACCACTCTTTCAGATATGGATGGTCAAAGGAAGGATAGTAGTCGAGATTACTTATGTTGATGGTGGCATCCTTGTGTCCGAGGATGGGAGATCGCACAACGGGGTGAGGAGTTTGTTTGGGTTCGATGGAGCGTCGATCACCAAGTGACCTACTTGGGTGGTCACCGTTCCGTCGTCAAGTTCTACAAACAAGACATTAATATCAATAGTCATGGATTGACCCTGATTGGATTAAGGTCATGAGGGTTATGAGATCGTATACCCCAGACTGAGATCCATGTTCCATCTTGCACCCCCATGTACTCGTACGCAGGGTGAGCGCGAGCTTGAAGAGGCTGAATGCAATGACGTATGAAGTCTTCGATGACTTCATACCCAGATAACCCTTGTTCTCGGAGTTCGCTGATCTTATCTACGAAGTTCTGGAGGGAAGGAGTTAAAGAAGGTTTGGATGTCCACGAAGGAGTGCACTCGGGCTTCTCGTTCGGGATGACAAGGCTGACAGGACGGTCTTCCACGTCGAGGTAGAACCATTTCAATCTCCATGGTCCTCGAGATGGGGATGTATTCCGCCTTCATCACATCTCAGAGGCGGAAGCCAACGCGACCAGAGATTCTACAAGCCTCTATCCACCTAAGCTCGTACAAATATCTAAACAAATCTAAGAAGGACGGTACCCCAAGGTACGCCTCTCAGAGATGCGTAAAGATACTAAGGAAGACAATGGAGTTTGGGTTGAGGTGGAGAAGATGGAGGCCATAGAAGTCCAAAAGCAGAAGAATGAACTCGAAAGGAAGGGGCAAAAAACCGCATTGTACAAAAGATTCAAGACAAACTACTTGCCCTAATACGGGGTTAGGACTAGTACCTCCTTCTGAGTGATCCATGATTTTCTTCCCAGGGAGGAATCCCTCATCCATGGGTTTTCCTAGATCCATGGGTTTGTCTTGGGGATGAAGAAGAAGACGGGGTTTTAGGGTTCTTCAGTTGGCGGAGAAAGTGAGAGTTGAGGAGCGCAGGGAGATGGAAAGTCACTTACGAAATGAACCCAAATGAATCTCAGGATTGGAATTTATAGGCCACATCCGACGGTTTGTATTTTGAGGAAGAAAGAGAAATTGCCGCCGTGATTTTCTCGGTTTCTTTGTGGTAGTATTTTATAGTTCAATTCAAATTCATGGTGGACCATTGTTTTTTTATGGTGTTGTCACATGCTTTATGCCTTCTCGATATTTCGAGAACGGTCAAGTGAGCATGACATCATTTATTCAATAACTTCGGCTTGAGAACATTGTGAGTTCATTTGATTTGATGTCAGGGGTTACTGTCAGGGTTACGAATAAGGCATACCTCCTATCCTTGGGGTTATGAAGTATAAGGATACGGCATACCCTTAGTATACGGGAAGGTTACCTTAATACTATGGAATTTGGCTAATATTCAGGAAAATGGTACCCCGAATAGAAGGTATTAGAGTCCTATTCGGGAAAGATACAATCTCTATGATCTCGTACGCCAGAAATACTCTCCAAGTTCTACTTGGAGGCCAAGGCAGTCTGTGGTATAAATACAAAGCCCTCCAGGGGTACGGGATCATTGAATCATAGCGCAAGCCACCGTCACAACAGGAGCAATCCGGAGGACTTTGAAGACAACTCGCCTGTTGGATCGCATCGAGTCGTTCTTGACAGGGATCTCGTCAATACTCGATACTTTCTGTTGTTCTCTATTGTAATCTTTGTGATTCTCGTTTTAATTCCATATAAACTGGAGTATGGCTATTACCTTACGAGGGGCCTGAACCAGTATAATCCTTGTCTTCTGTGTGTTTGATGTCGTTTCGTGTAGATCCTTGCTCCAACGTACCCTAATACCCTCAGAATACGGTCTACGGATATAACCCGTCGATAATATTGTCTCAACTGTTGTATGATGTTAGCCTCTAGATGGCGTAGAGCTCAGACTCTACCTTTGTACTTGTCCTTAGTGCCACAACTAACTTCTCATATGTATCTAAGATCCTACTTACCTTTTCACACTACGTCCTGGTTTGTTGTTGTCGTAATCCAACCTGTGGGCTTAATGTTTCCTTACCCTCCGTCGTTCTAGCTTGGTGACACCACCATCCTTATTATCATTAGCCAAACCTGATCAAGTCAAAGCTTCTGATTAAACGCTACCTAATGCATTGGTACCATTGTACACTTCATGGCATAGTTCATCGTCTTGCAACATCCGCCAATCAATCATTCTCACCCCTTTTGGTTCAATGCCATACTATTCTCATCCCCGTTCACCAATTTCAGGCAATAAACATCTAGACTTAGTATTATCGAAGTTACCGCCTTCATAATTATTCACCAGTTTGCTACCACCCCAATGTTCTTCCTCCCTAATAGCATGTCTACCATATCGTACTCCACATTCTAATAAATTCATTGTCACTACAATACTCCTCAATCCTTTTGATCTCAGCTAGCCACACCATCATCCTCACTATTGTCACAAAACCCGCACCATGCAGGCATCTAGATCTAGTGCTACATGAGCTATAATCACATACTAATTAGATCATCTCTTTGTATCTAATCAGCCTTTTATGATTGTCTTAAAAGACAAACCCCTTTTCTACTTGTCACTACTCTATTTAGTTGATGTGTGTGCAAAGAGATGACTTATTTATAGCACACATTTCATGTAACACTGTCATGTTACATGGAATGTGTAACAGGATTCTGATTTTTTTCGGTTTCCATTAACACGTTTTTCAAATTACTAAACGGTGTGTTTCGTGCGAAAACTTTTTACATAGAAGTTGCTTTAAAATATTAAATATATCTATTTGTTAAGTTTATAATAATTAAAACTTAATTAATCATGTGCTAATAAATTTTTCATTTTACGTGCATCAACTTGGTCTTCTTTCATACATCACTATTTTTTTAATTTTCTTGTCCTTGTTACCTTTGCCTTCCGTGGGTTAACAAGGACGGCAGGAGGACCACGGGGTTGCATGTGTGCACACAAACACTGGTTGTACCTATCGAACTGACGCAATGGTCCTTTTAGTGGTCCACATAACACGCACGAGAGGAGGGGGNGGGGGGGGAGGGGGAGGGGGGAGGGGGGGCAAAGGTAATGTCTTGTCTTCATTTCTGTGGCCAAGTGTTTCTGCAGCTGTTCGATTCGCCTAAGATTCCTGCACGAGATTAATTATGCCCCTGCATCCGTTCACCTGTCCACTGGCCCATTTCTTAATCACCAGTAAATTAAAAACGAGCAATCTTGTTTTTTTTTGTTTTTGTGGCATATGGTCGTTTTTGCACTAGCCACGTTCTACGCTTAATCACAAGCGTAGAAACGACCTATGATCAAGTACTCTTCTATGCTTTCTCTCCATCGTTTGGTGTCATGTGCTAATGCATGCTAGTCAAAGTGGCTCGTTCGATCGTGGAATCTTGTTCCCTCTCGGTCGTGGGGCCTGACACTGTTTGGTCTGTCCGACACGCAGATCTGGTGCAGACAGCGATAGATTTTGGACCATGTTTTGACGCAGCACTTGCCGATGTCAAGAACCCTTTAAGGGGCTTTTACCTACTGATCGATACGTGTGCTTTCTGTTCAGGTCACGGCGTTACGCAGCACTTTCACAGTCCAGTACGTTTACCGATTTGACTTAAAGCGTTGCATCGCCCTGCATAATGCATGGATCCTTGGTATGTTCGGATACTGAAATGAAGGAGCAACTTACAGCGGCAGATGCCACATCACGTCTTGCTGAAACGAATTCGCAAGCTTCTGCTCTTTTGCATTGCAAGCTTTCTTCGGTGAGCCACCCTAATCGAACACATGTATACGTACGTCCTCCTTCCGTTTAGAAAAAAACTATGAATCATAACAGAATAAAAAAAACGAATCATAACAGAAAGTCTGTTCAGATTCATAGTACTAAAAATATCTGATCTGATTTTAGGTTTTTATATTTTAAAATGAAAAAAAGTAAATTTTAAGGGTGGATCTAAATAAGTTGATTTTTTTTTATTGAGGGTGTACTTCTAGTAGCTAGCTAGCATAGCATGCACTGCAGAGCATGCATGGAGGTGCAAACTAGCAAGGCGAGGCTCTGCATCCATCACATCAAGTGACCTGCCATTTCATCAGCTAACTGGCCGTGGCTCCATTTCTTTTGGGACCGACCACAAGGATATTGGCCTGATCAAACCAACCCCATGGAGGCAGCTACCTGATCAATGGCCAAATAATTGGCCAGCTCCAGGATGACCAGGAGGAAGAAGAAGACGGAGAGACCTGAAACAAACCAAAAGCTCAAAACCCTTCGATGTGAAATGGAGCCCGGCCGGCTACGTACAGCAGTAACGAACGATTGGGCAGCAGCTGCAGGCTCGTCAGTCTCTCATCCTGTCGCCGTACGTTCTCAGGCATCCCGATGCAGTCACTGACCCGTCCCTTCACCGGCCATGCCCTGCAGCACGGAGCTTCTTCTCCGTAAAACCACTACTCCTCCATCTTTGAATTGAACTCCCACTGCATGCAGAGACGACGCCTCGCCTGCATGCATGCCGGTGACTAGACCACTTGCGTGACTGCGTCGATCGAGCCGCGCGCCCGCGTCGCCGTCGATCTGATAGATGCAGCAGCAGCAGCAAACGGTAGAGGCTAGCTAGCGCGTAGCTCTTGCCTTCTTGGCGCATTGGTCGGCTCGGGCATCTCGGCATCTCGCTAGCTCTTATCTGAAACCCTCTCAACTCTGAAGAGACAAGCATCGACGTGTTCCTGCACCATGCATATGCATGGGCAAGGCATTTGATCCGGTCGGCCGCGGTTCGCTCGACCGATCGTGCCGTCTCGCGGGAGCAGTAAAATTCCGGTTAGTAACAGCGCGAATTGAAGGCGAGGTTGGGTCACATCAGAGATCAGCGGCCTGCTGCGTACTCGATCGGGATCGTGTCCGTTTCAGAGAGGAGAGATATCGATTTGGAAACGGAAAGGGCTCAAAGGTATCTCTCTGCCTCCTGCTATAGCTATCACTCTATCGTCGATCTACCCGGTCTCTTTCCAGCTGCTCGATCGATCGATCTTTCGCTGATCATCGTGGTCTAGGCTCAGTGCGTGGTCAGGTCATGTGCTTCAACAGTGGCACATGTTGCTGTTCTCTCTCTCTGCTTCCGTATGCGTGTTGTGGGAGCGACACACTGTACGCCTTGTTCGTGCCACTGCCGTTTGCTATTGGAGTACTTGACCAGTGCTGCTACTTCTCGGGCGCACTTGCTCTATATTTGTGTGCGTATATAGATCGAAGAGTAAAAACTCATTAGGATAGAGACCAATGGAGTTGCAAGAGCTGCAAGAGTAAAAGATCAATACCATCGTATTGTTGGCACTGTTGAGTAAAGATCGATCATCATGTCATAACCATCGTATTATTGGCAACGTTGAGTTTTCGTTGTCACTATGCTAGGTCTAATTAACGTCATGTCCTCCGTTTGGATGACCAATCAATCGAGAGATCCATCTAGGGCAGCCAGCATTAATTGTGTGCCTGTGTGACGTCGTGTTGGGCCATATGTCGGGCACGGAAGCGCCCGGCTGATTGAGCTCCGTTGTGTCCACCTCTAGCATTCATTGTTGTCCTGATAGTCTACGAAATTTGTTTTGTCGTCCTCATGTCACACTGCTCAAAATCAAACCGTGCACCGCTATATATAACTAGACCATAAGAAGAGTCACAATGAAGCAACGATGAAGAGGATGGACACAATGATGACCTGTATGATATGTCGACTGTTTAATTTCATTCTCTCCCGTAGATTGCTTGGATTTTACTTCTTTCGTTTTAAAATATTTGACATTGTTAGTTTGTTTTTGAACTAATTAAAGTTACAAGACAACAGAAGAAGTACTTCGTTTTCAGCCTCTCTGTAAGCATATATATATATTATATATATATATATATATATATATATATATATATATATATATATATATATATATATATATATATATATATATATATATATATATATATATATATATATATATATATATATATCAACCGAGCGAAAACACAGGCATGAATATATCCAAGCAGCATGAACAGTACACGCACTATACTTGGCCTATCAGTTAAGAAACTACCAAGTGCTACGAAATATATATGCATGTGGCGGCCTCATGTGAGATTGTGCACATCGCAGTGGCGACGTGCGTTCAAGCAGACAGATTTTCCCAAATGGGCCAGGCCATGGGGTCATGGCCACTCTAATTCAATCACCTTTTCTGCATTGTGTGTGGAACTGTGAACTTGTGATCTGAAGTCTACTCAAGCATGTGTGATAACTCCGTCCTTGCCCCCACTCGCAATCAATTGATTTGCAAAACATTGTTCTATTGCTGGGGCTATCTTCAGTCGAACTGCGGCAAGGGCACTGACGCTACTGAGTACTGACCGTTCATCTAGCCCTTTTTCGGCTATGTATTCCCAGCAGAAAGTATGAATGCAATTTGGAGATACAGCTCTCTGTAGCTAATTAATCACTCTTACGAATAAAATATCTAAGTAAAGGTAGCACCGAAATTCAATCGCTCTTGCACTTCAAAATATAAAAATCTAGCACCAAATTAGACACAACTGAATCTGAACGGAAACATGTCAAGATTCATAAGTAGTGAATTATGTCTAATACGATATTAATTTGCTATATTTTAAGACGGAGAAAGAGGACACGATAATTGAAGATTGTATTTGAGCGTGTAGTATCTAATTGCATCTCATAAAGCCTCTCAGGCTGTGACGATTCTGAGCTATGCCACCTCGGATTACTGTAGCAAGAGATGTTATATTTTACTGTGACAAATTACCTGTTCAAGCTACGTTCTGATTGGTTGGCTGCTCTGTTCCTGGCGTGTGGATTGGTTGATGGCCATCCAATCAGGCTTGCTAGGTGGGCCAGGTTGACGGGGGTCGCGTGACAGCCAATTGGAGAGTATGCTTAGAGCAATTTTAATACTAAAACTAACTACAAGCTAAGAGTTAATCTAAAAGTTAACATATATAATGAATAAACTATAAAAGCAAATACAATAACATACTATAAGCCAGCTATAAGTATATATAAAAAAATAAAAGAGGAGAGAAAGCAAATTGGGCTACAAATTTGTAGCCAGCTTGATGAGGACATCAATATCATCGATATATCCACGTCGACACAAGTACAACTTCATGGTCCTATTATTCACGCTTGTGCACGTCAACTCAACTATCAGGTAAGTTAATTCTTGAGTTCATGTTCATCTTATTTTTACTATGGAGACATGTGCACTTTTGTTTTGCTTAGGAATGATGAAGAGGATTCGTGCGGGCTGGATTCGGACTGCACAACAGCACCGAGTTATGACAACCGCCATGACTTCATACGGACTCCATTTTGAACATGCAAGCACTTCATAGAAAGCTTACCAAGTCTACTTTCAAACGAATCCGGTCTTATGTCCATATCT
This sequence comes from Oryza officinalis, assembly GCA_008326285.1. NCBI lineage: Eukaryota > Viridiplantae > Streptophyta > Magnoliopsida > Poales > Poaceae > Oryza > Oryza officinalis. The sequence goes on from BDMV01000005.1 coordinate 35,966,968, forward strand.
GTTCAAAGGAGATTGCAATCATCGTTTTACTACAGAGTCTTTTTTCTGTCCACGATGTTGCGTCACCTTATTTGGGCCCAATTGGCTGTGTATCAAATTGGGTCAATTAGGGACGCGTGGTTAGAGCACGACCCCAACACCCTTGTGGTCATTCTCCTCCTTCTTATACCCTTAGTTGTTGCCAAAAACAAGCGGGTTTCTTTTAGATGCAAGTTTAGCTTTCGCTACTTCCTATACACGCGAGTGTTGGATCAACCGCTCGTCTACTTGTCTTCGGAACCCTACTATAATTGAGATTAAGTTTGAGACCTTCATATACATCTTGCAAATTCAGTGCTTGTTCTACTTGTTCTTGCGAGTTTTACGATTGCTTGCAAGACGAGTGCTCTAGTGGCCGGCGTCGCACACCGCATGACCACGGCGACCATTGAAAGTGGTGTATCGCTTGCTAAGACGCAGCATCCTTGGATGGCTGTAGTCGAGCCGTGAATGTTGACTCCATTCCCAAATCGAGTTATCCACTTTCTCTCATCGAAAGATCAGGAACTAAACCTTCGCGGGTTCACATCATAGCTAGAACATGAACTCTAAGACATTATGTGTATGAGAGATGAGACCAAGTATTAATGGTGTAGTATATTGTTATAGATAACTATTATATAAATAGCCTATTAGATTGACTATAAATGGTTTAGAGCTAATAGTTGGCTATACTATTAAACTTGCTCTAATGTTGTCTTTAATCTTTTTCTTCTCTATGTAATTAATACGTTTGCTTAGAAAAATATGTATAGCTAGCTTTTGCGTGAGAGCTGGACCCATCATTTTTCTTGTTCTTTCTCATTCACATATAAGCATATAGTTGGCTTATAGCCTACTATTTTTTTCGTTTTATATTATAGTACCTTCTTTTTAAAATGTATGACGTCGTTGATTTTTTACATAACGTTTGATCATCCGTTTTATTTAAAATTTTAATATAAATATGTAAAAGTATAAGTTAGGATTGTAGTTTATTTGATGATAAAATAAGTCACAATAAAATAAATGATATTTATATAAAATTTTTAAATAATATGAATGATCAAACGTTACGTGAAAAGCCAATGACGTAATACATTTTGAAATAAAGTGAGCAAGTAGTTTTCATTTGACCTGACTTGCCTGACTGCCCTAGCGGCCAGCTAGCCCGCACATTCGGCCTGGCCCACCTAACTGGCTTGCGCTCCACAGAGATGGGCCGTCTACGCATTGCAGCTCCCGGCTATGCTGACCAGGCCGCTCACACTTTGGGCCAAGCCGACGAGTCAGGTCGGCCTGGGCCAAGACTGGTGCGTGCTGGGCTATTGGCTATTGCTCCTTCAAGCCGGCGAGTTTCTCACTGTTCCGGCGAACTCCACTGGACCACCTTCATCATCCTTCAAATCATCGACGAAGACGTGCACCGGTGCACGTACGCTCACCAATCAATTAAGATATGTATTAATATCAAGATTGATTTTCATATCCTAATTAAGTTGTTTGATTAGTTGGATTATCTTATTTCCATTCAAAAAAGAATGTTGGAGTATCTTACAACTTACAAGACGAGTATTGTTCATCCATTTTTGCAAGTTATAGCACCACTGGTACATCTTGTTCCAACAACATGCATCTGCGTACTACTGTCTGTTGATTTTTAAGATTCTTGATCAAGTTTTTATTTTTCACCCCCAGAACATTTCCCCGTTTCCTGATCTAAAATTTGAACTCCAAACCAGGCAAGAACACTGAACACCTGCACACCACTCCAAGAATCCGAGCCCAAAACCACGGGCGAGAAATGATGATCCGTGGAAGGACCAGCTCGACCAGGGAGCACACGCCATTGATTGGCCGTGTGCCCACGTCGCCGGCTCTGAAACTGAAATCCAGCAAAGCGATCAAATCGCCAACGTCAGAAATGTACGTGCCCACCACGGCAGCCAGAGCCAGCCGGCCCGGCAATGAATTTTTTGCGCTCCGCTGCTGCGCTACGCTGCACGCCATTCACCCACAAATCTGGTCGCATCTGCGCCCAACTTGACAACTTGCTGCAAGGATCAGTACTAGATTGCTCGGCTCATCGGATGGGCTGGTTCCAATTCAACTGTTCAAGCCGCCCGTTGCCGTAGCCTGGACGACTGATTCCCTTCTGTTGCATACTCAGAGCACGGGGCAGGTTTTGCGGCGCATCTGGAACAGCGGTGGACGCGGTCGGTTGCAGTTAGCGAATGCTTGGTCGCTTCTGACGGTGGATTACACGTTACAGTTCAGGATTGGGTGCCGCTCTGCATGTTCCCAGATGTTGGGGATCGATATTTTTTTTAGGGATTCTCAGGGTTACGGAAGCACAACGCTTTTTCCAGTTTCGCTTTGGAACCTGGGATCTGAGGTTTAAACAAATGCTACTGACACCAACAGGGTGATGAAAGCAATCCCTTCAGTTTAAATTACAGGACAGCCGAAGGGAAACGAAAATGGGAGAGAAGCCTTGCAAAAAGAGATGGAAAAGATAATGGGAGGGAAGGAAACTAAAACTTGGGAACAAAAATCACACAACCTATAATTTGATTCGAGGTATCATGTATTTCCCTCGCATGTGTGTGTGCAGAATATATTTTCTTTGCATTCTTCCATTTAGACTATATTTTCTAGTAACATGTCCATGTATTTCGGTTGGACCTATACGACTGAGGATATACAACCGGATCTAGCTCTTTTTTTTTCTTCTTTTGGTTTTTTATTTTTGTTTTTTAGGTAGTGCTTGCTTCAGACAGTGAGGAAGAGGGAACGGATAATTCCACTTTTAAGTCATAGAGATATGCATTGCATCTTTATACAAATACAAGTGATGGTGGTTAATATATAGGTACATAAACTCTTTCCTTCGGTCTGCTTCCGAGTGTTTTTCATTATCTACTTCTAGAAGTTATGCTGACATTACTGGTACTAGTTGCGTAGGAGTACTTAGTTCTATTATTATGGACAATGGACTGTCGACCGCATCCAAACGCTGACAGAGTTTGCTTTGATGATTTGATCCATCATTTCCCGTTGAATATTGTTGATACTCTCTCTTACAAATGTATACTACTCCTACTAAGTACTATAATTGACATATGAAACTTAAGCTCTGCGGTAGCATGCAGCCCTGTATATACATCTTTGTACCTTTCTAGTTTTCTTACTCTCTCGAGCCAAGAAATTAAAGAACGATTCCACGAAAAGTTAGTGCTGTCTATTGTCAGACGTAGGATCTCATACTCTCATCCCAGACAATTCTGCTACTACTCAATATTGCTAGTTGAACTCAACCGTTTACTACTGGAGTATTTCCTCCGTCTCCTAAAAAACACACGGCATGTGATATATTTTGTATTACGAATTTGAATAAGTACTAGGATATGTTACATACTAATATATCTAAATTTATAATATTAGAATGTGTCACATTTTTATATTATATTTTATAAGACGGAGGAAGTAGTAGGTACTCTATCTGTTTCATATTATAAATCATTCTGACTTTTTTTCTTAGTAAAACTTTTTAAGTTTAGTTTAGTTTATAAAAAATATAGTAATATTAATAACACAAAATAAATATATTATCAAAATAAATTCAATGTTATATTTTTTAATTTAGAAATACAGTACAAAGCATCCATAACATACGTACACTCTACCCCTATGAGCACCTCCAGAAAACTGGACCGACATATCTTGATATTGACAAAATCACCATATGAGCACCTTCAGAAAATTAAACAACATATCTTAATATTGATGAAGTCACCATGGACGTCTCGCTGTCAATCTCCGAAAGACTGGCCGGCATATCTTGATATTGACGAGGTCACCAGTTGAGTTACGTTTACCTCACAAATTCAATATTACATTTAATAAAACTAATTTGGTGTTGTAGGTATTAACTTAAAAAAAATTAAAATGATTTATAATATGAAAAGGGGGAAGTAGCATGTAGAGTGAACACACAAAGCATATGTATACCTACGTGCGTACGAACGGCCAAGCATATCCATACGCTTGTAATACTGCGGTATCATGCATCCATTAAACACACGTAAACGTTAAACCTCACGGTCCCTCGACCGACGGACCACGTGGGCATGGCCCAGGAAGCTGTGTCAGTGTGTGTCACCGCACCGGATCGATCAGTAAATGGCGCATCTGGATATGTCACGCTCGCGAGTCGCAGGCCCCCAACCCCCATCTGGCTGGCCGGCCATCCCCATCACCACACGGCGCGAGTGACACCGTACGTGTCGCCACTTAGGACATCTACGATGTACCATTTCAACAGGTAATAAGCATTAAATACTTTTTTTATTTGGTAATAATCATTGTGAGAGTAGTTGTAACCTCGTAACATGGCTACAACCAGGTAATAATAATTAAATTATCTGATTTACACAGTATTTTTGACATAAGTCATAAAAAATAAAAATAAGTCACGGTCAAAGACTATTTTCATCGGTGATTTTTTCTGAAGCTGACCCCATCTTATTTTTCACACTACTGACACACTGTTACCAAGTTCGACAAGTAACATTGCTGTTGCCCTTATGCGTATGCGTCGCGTGTCCTGCTCTTCCCTTCTCCATCCGTCGCTTGCTCCCGCGCGGCGCTACGTACGTTTCCACACGCATACGATGGCATCACGTACCGGCCGCGCACACGCACGCCCCGGCACACGTCCCTCTCCCAAGCTAGACCCGCAGGCCTGCACACACACCACACACACCTCGCGACGAACGACGAGTCGCTCGTACCCCGTCCCGTCGGCCGTCGCGATTGCGGCGCCCCCACGACGTCACGACCCCGCGCATCCTCTCCTCGTCCTCCTCGCCCCGCACACGCAATCCTCCCGCGCGCATCGCGTCGCGTCGCGGAAACGTTTCGGCGCGCGGGAGGGGCGGGTGTGGTGGTTGGTATACTGGTTAGTCTCCACCACGTCGCGGCGCCGCCCACGCGAGAATTAACGGCTGCGTGCATCTCCCCGGCCGGCTTATGCTCGTTGGATTAGTAGCTGGAGGCAGCTTACCGCGCTCCACTAATTACCAGCCGGGCCGGGCCGGCCGGTGGTCAGAGTTTGACACCGCTGCCGCCACGTGGCCGGTGGCCGCTAATTCGCGAGATCGTGCGTGTGGTTTCTGATCAAGTCAAACGTGAACCCCGGCTAGCCGCTACCAATTACGCATAGATTTCTCGATTGGATTAGTGGATTAGGACGGCTGGGCCGGTAAATATATTTTACTAGTTTAATCCGCATGTGCGTGCTCGTCTGCTCGATCTATCTATCTATCGCGCGCGTGTTCGGTGACTTGTAAAACTTGATCGCCTGTTTACTTCAGGGCCGGTCAAACTGGGATCCTTTTCATTGCCCGGATCCGTGAAAACTTTGACCGCTACGTGGCGTGGCAGCTGATCGTGCGATCCGGTTTGGCCGGTTTGTTTATTCTCGCCTTCGTCTGACGTAACATGAGATCGTTCCTGCCTTCATGGCTGTCGTACTGCGTACTATACTGTGTGGAATTCGGCCCGGGCAGCTGTTGAATTTAGCCATCGGCGGCGGTGGCCGACGTGAATGAGCCGTCGCCGCCATATTTTGTTCCTTTCGGTTGCTACTTCTAGTAGGATTATGTTGTTGGGTTAGTACAGCGACGGGTACTGTAAATTTATGCTCGTTTCTTTCCGACTCTACTTTTAATTTTGGTGATTCCTTGTCTATTTGTTTGGATCAACGTGACATTAGATTTGAATCTAACTAGCTACAAAGCTCTCTAGGCGTGGTGCATGACAAATCACAGATGTAACCTAGTTGCATTCACACAAACTAGTGTAACAGTAGATAAAGTTTCCACGCATTAAGCAATTCTTCACAAAAGGAGGCCTTAGCCCTTAGGCTTCGCGTAGGCATGTGAGGGAGGAATCATTTAGCTATAGTCCTTTTACATTCTTTTTTTGAACGAAGTCCTTTTACATTGTGTTCACCAGCAGATCGAAGAGGAAATGGTCACGAGTGACCCTGCCGCCTGCACACACATGCGCATTGGCACGAGCTTAGAGGAACATTTCCAACCCTTAACCCGGCCTGCATAAGAAAGCCTTGGAAGCGATCCGATCAACTCAAAACCAAACCCAGCCGGCTAGCCAGCCCCAAGCTGAGTCATCAAACACACCCACCAAAACACACCCATCTCAGCCGTCCATCGACAACGATCCAACGGTCAGAAACTCACGACATTTTCTTCAGTCGATCACGCCCAAAAAATAATAAGGAGAACTGAATAAAATATGCACATGATGTGTAGCCATCACATCAAGGTAAACAAAAGTCAGGAGGATTCCTTCCAGGTTCCAACCCCTTCCCAGCTCTCGAACAACTCAACGCGCCAAAAGTCTCTCTCACTCGTATATATACTACGGCCTCACGCCTTCGTCTCCGCATCCATACCATTTTTTCTGAATTCCAATTCGATTTCGTTCATTCGGTTACAGCAGAAAGTCAGCAACAATGGCCAACGCGAGGAACGCGGCTGCCGCGTCGCCGCCGCCGTCTTCTTCTTCTTCGTACTCCTCGTCGGCGTCCGACGGGGAGATAGTCCGGTCGCTGCACCGCCTGGCGAGGGATTTGGCTGCGGCGGAGGCGCCGGCGCCGTTCTTGGAGACGGTGTTCGCGGCCGTGTCCAGGCGAGCGAAGCTTCTCGCCGCGGTGTTCGACGATCTGCTCCGGTGCGGGAGGCTGCCGCGGTCGGCGTCGCTGTGCCTGCGCGAGGTGTTGCTCGTGCTGCAGCGGTTCAAGGCGGTGGTGGCGGACTGCTCGGCGCGCAGCCGGATGCGCCTGCTGCTGCAGGCCGACGAGGTGGCGGCGCGGGTGCGGGAGCTGCAGCATGATCTGGCCACGCTGCTGGATCTTCTCCCCGTTCCCGAGCTCGGGCTCGCCGATGACGTGGTGGACCTCCTCGCGCTCGCGGCCCGGCAGTGCCGGCGGAGCTCGCCGTCGGCCGACGCCGCGGAGCACGAGCTGAAGGCGGGCGTGCTAACCCTGATCCATGAGGTGGAGAGGGAGATCGTGCCGGAGAGGGAGAGGCTGGAGGGCATCCTCGAGGAGGTGGGCATCAACGACCCGGCGTGCTGCAGCGACGAGATCGAGACCCTGGAGCGGGAGATCGGCGACCGCGTGGCGGAGAGGTGGACGTCCGCCATGATTGCCCTCGTAGGGCTCCTCCGGTACGCCAAGTGCGTCCTCTTCACCGCGGCCACGCCGCGGCCGATGGACTCCAAGGTGGATGTCGACGACGATGACGACGACGCCGAGCCTCCCTCGCCGCCGCCGGACTTCCGGTGCCCCATCTCTCTCGATCTGATGCGCGATCCGGTTGTGTCGGCGAGCGGCCAGACGTACGACCGGGAGTCCATCACCCGGTGGTTCGGCTCCGGCAAGTCGACGTGCCCCAAGACTGGGCAGGTGCTGGCCAATTTGGAGCTCGTGCCCAACAAGGCGCTCAAGAATTTGATCTCGCGTTGGTGCCGGGAGAACGGCGTCGCCATGGAAAGCTCCGAGCCAAGCAAACCTGAGCCAGCGCCGGTGGTGACCGCGAACAAGGCGGCGCTGGAGGCCGCGCGCATGACGGCGTCGTTCCTTGTCAAGAAGCTCTCCGTCTCGTTCTCCCCCGCCGCGGCCAACCGCGTGGTGCACGAGATCCGGCAGCTCGCCAGGTCCGGCAACGACACGCGCGCCTTCATCGGGGAGGCCGGCGCCGTCCCGCTCCTCGTGCCGCTGCTCCACTCCGACGACACCGCTACCCAGCTCAACGCCGTCACGGCGCTGCTCAACCTGTCCATCCTCGACGCCAACAAGAAGCGCATCATGCACGCCGAGGGCGCCGTCGAGGCGCTCTGCCACGTCATGGGCTCCGGCGCGACATGGCGCGCGAAGGAGAACGCCGCGGCCACCGTGCTCAGCCTTGCCTCCGTCCATTCCTACCGCCGCCGGCTAGGCCGGAACCCACGTGTCGTCGAGAGGGTCGTGCACCTCGTGCGCACCGGCCCCTCCAGCACCAAGAAGGACGCGCTCGCCGCGCTCCTGTGCCTTTCCGGCGAGAGGGAGAACGTCGGCAAGCTCGTGGAAGCCGGCGCCGCGGAGGCGGCGTTGTCGGGGATCAGCGAGGAGGAGACCGCCGTGGCTGTGCTGGCGTCGCTGGCCAAGCGCGGCGGCGCGGAGGCGATCGTCAACATCGACGGCGCGGTGGTGCGCCTCGTCGCCGAGCTGCGGCGCGGCACGGAGTGGTCAAGGGAGTGCGCGGCCGCCGCGCTGGTGCTGCTCTGCCGCCGCGTGGGCGCCGCCGTGGTGGCGCAGGTGATGTCGGTCTCCGGCGTGGAGTGGGTGATATGGGAGCTGATGGCCACCGGCACGGAGCGCGCGCGGCGAAAGGCGGCGTCGCTCGGCAGGGCATGCCGGCGGTGGGCCGCGGCGGCCGCAGCCGCGGCTGAGCAAACAGCGGAGTACCCCGCCACCTCCGACGTCACGACGACGGCCATTACAGCGTCGTGAAATTCCAGCACGACCACATTGATTAATTCATAGGAGCAGATAAAATTTCATTTTTTTTTCCCACGCACAACGAATGCTTGTACAAAAAAAAAATGTTTCTTGCCTTCAAGGCTTTCACGATTCTTTGGTCCTTGAACCAGTTTGAGTAATTGATAAACTGCACATACAATTATACAGAGATCCATTTCTCCCCAAATCTTATCATATATTTCTCTTGTCTCATAAGAAACACAAAGAGAAAAAGAAATGTCACCAACTTGTACAAATGCTTGTGAATTGTGATAATCTCCACTTCCCCATTCTTAATTCTTTAATTTCTGTATCCACATCGACGCAACAACTGTACGATTTCATTTCATTCCAGCTACCAATCTGAAAGATGTGAAAAAGGCATGCAATAATTGTGTAGATGGCTGCAACTAGGAGGCGCCCGTGATGAGTGCTCACTCACTTAGTTGCTTGAGCTGCCGGGGACCAAATTGCCAGCCATTCCCGGCCATCCAATTTTGTTGAGAAAAGAAAAGAAGAAGAAGAAACAAAGCGAGCGCACGCTACCTAACGAAACTACGAATATGTTGCTCCGCGAGAGAGTGCAGCAAAGCATAAAACAGCTTGCAAATTCACCGGCTTTTCGGCAGAAAAAGGCCGTAGCTTTAGTGCCAGCCAGAGCCAGTGCGCATCCATACTGTTGATAGATAGTAGGAATATCTCATATCTTTGGATGCATGTCTCGTTGTTCCGGTCATTGACATCGCCTGATGCTGGCCTTATGTCTTTCCCTTTGACCAAAGCAAGATGGTATTCTGTTCTTCTGTCTACTACTACTTGTCTAGTAGTCTATGCAATGTTAAAGTAGTAAAGGTGTCTGCTGAATTTGATTAGTGTGACTTGAGACGGGTGTTATTCTTCCTCTGGCTGTTGCGTGGCTGGAAAGATGGGCGTGTGGTTCCTTCCTGCCAGGGAACTAAGTGTGTTATTGGTGTAAACAATCTAGGTTTTGTTTCTCCTAATCATACGGCGCTATTTAATTACATTGCATGCCAGTTTAAACACGGTTGACAGTAGATTTCTAGACCAGCCGTGTTGTTTATGATGCTCTCTCTTCGTCTTTAAATTGGGAAGTTATTCTGAATCGTACTCAGAGAATGTATGAATGGATCGTATTTGGACTTGGAAAATTTGTCTATTTGGACTGCATCTATGTCATCTGAGCATCGAAAGGGTTGAAGTTAACCTTAAATTGACAAGTAACCAGACTGGATCACTTCAGGATTCATCAGGTGGTGTTATTTTCTACTAGTACTACATACTTTTCCCCCAAAAGCAGCAACCCAGAACTGTTTCTTCTTGCATACTTGTGCTACTATTAAAGAGCATGTGCTATTTAGACGTACTAGTTCATGATAAGTCAAGGGGTGTACTTGTAGTACTACATGCAGCTATTGATCCTCATCAATCGAGCACTTATGTCTCCCAGAATGATCTGCAAGGTTGGAGAAATGGAGAGAGCTTCATGGTTGCTACAGTGTTTTTCTGTTCGGAGAGGGAGAGTTGTTAGGTGACATGTTTAACACGCCTGCATTTTGATGACAAGGACAACCGGCGTTGGGTCTCCTCTTTTAACAAAGGTTAAGTAATCGGGTAACCATCGCCAATGGCATGAAGCAAGAGAGCAATATAACGTCAGATTATGTTCTTGCTCTTCTTCTTCTTTTTTACATGGCAGTTGATTGCTGATGTCTGGTTGTCTGAATGATATTGTTACTGCCAACTGAGGAAGGAGGTAAAGATATTTTGTAAAGTGGCATGCCAATTAGTAACTGGACGGCATTAATAAGAAATGTAGAAGCATGAGAAACACATGGAACTCGAGTTGTATGTTTAGTTGTACTATATGCTTAGGGATATTGCTAGATTAGAGAGGGCAAAAATGTTTGAATTGAGTTGATTGGATGATTTGAGAATAAAAAATGTAGGGTTTTGATAAATGATGTGAAGGAAGAAGGTCCGAACTTGGAACTATAGTTTGAGTTAGTTCCGTGTGAATTACATAAAAAAAAATCCTAAAACAGTATTGACTTATTCGTTATTCTAAATGGTCAGAAAGGAGAAGTTTCCTTAGAATTTCAAATCTCACATAGATTCCTAAAGACTAAAGAGAGAGCCACTGTTCCAAAGGGCACATGGTTCCTTCCAAAAGATGGGCACAGTGCCTAATTGCTCCGTGCAGTTCAGCCGGCAGGAAAGCGACGCAGCAGGCACAACATTAGACGGATTTGTATGATCTTCAGATACCAATTCAGCATTCCAGTTCAGTGATTTACTTATAACTGACTGCCACCCACCAAAATTTTGATGTAAAGCTGTGTTTGGGAGGAGTTAGAACTCCATCTCCCTACACGAAAAATGATGTTGTCTATTAACACATGATTAATTAAATATTAGTCTAAAAAACTTGAAAAATGACTTAATATAATTTTTTAAAGTAACTTTTTTATAGAAAACTTTACAAAAATACGCATCGTTTAATAGTTTGAAAAACGTGCGTACGAAAAACGAGAAAGATGAGTTGGAAAGGAGGAGAAAGAACACAGCCTAAGAAGATGAGTTGGAGAACAAGGAAGTGTTTTTTTCTTACCAACAAGACAGGCAATAAATTACCTTTCATCTTTGACCTATGCAAGATTAGACCAAAATGTCATCTCTGAACTACTCCCTCTGTCAAAAAAAAAAAAAACTTAAATCCTAGCTATAAACATGGACAAGTATTTGTTCAGATTCATAGTCAGGATTTGATTTTTTTGAGACGAAGGTTGTATGTATTTTCTTGTTGAGAACTTGACATTATGCATCATGATACAGACATAGGTTTTTTGGTATCACCCAGAGGATTTCGAGTCAGTCCATTCGGCTTCCAGAAATTTCAATTCAGATCATGTTGCTGTGATTTGTACTCCCTCTTGTACTGGCTGTTTGCTTATTCAAATCTTCAGACGCACCACTGTCATCAGGTATCCCCATTCAACTTGATCCATCTGCAGATCATGAAAATGGCAGATTTCACAGAAATTCTCATGACTATATCAGATTTCAAACTCCCGTATTCAAACAAGGTACCGCACTCGCAAAAAAGAAAAATCTTAATGCAGTGATTCGAATCACGTCCTGTTCTCCCTCTCCTTTTGCTTGGCATCAGTAGAGATTTTTAGTGTTAATTTGCCAGGTTTGTTCAGATTGTAAGATTGTTTACCTTGCTAGCTGGATCTTTCTATGGCTTCTTCATGCAGTGAATTAATTAGAGGTTATATTTGTATCATCTTTGAGATATCAATTCAATTCAATGATTTATCTATCTAGAAGCTGACTTCTTGCACATCACAAAATCTTGATGGAAAAAGCAAAGCAGAACACTGTCTTTGCTTGTTGATATTGATGCTTAATGCTATATTATATGCTTGGTATCACCCAGAGGATTTGGAAACTGGAATCCATTCGACTTAGGGATTTCAATGATCAGGTCGTGGATTTTTTTTGACCTACTTGATCCATGCGTGTTTGCATCTGCAAATCAGTTGATTAAGATTATCACTCGGCCATGTGCACCACATGGCTGGAACACAGAATATAAATGCGAGGAACCAAAACTGGGGAGGACATTAACGATGTAAAATCGTCGACCAGCTTCCAATACACTGTGAAATATGGAGATGTAAGTTCAGAGAACTGACTGTACAAAAAGCCTGAGGCACAACTCCGGTCATAATTCATAACTCCTGAAAAAAAAATCGAAGTCTAAGCTATTGCTTCTTTTCTTGCCTTCTTGGAGATAAGTACTCGCTCTGTTCAAATTCGTGTACAAAAGTTGAGTAACTGCACTTCTACGGTATCAGCACGAAAATTAGTTCCAAAACCAGAAATTAATTGCAGCCTAGCTCAAGAAAACAGAATTAAAACTGCAGCCGGTATATTTCAGTATTTGTTTGTGCCGAAAAGTTTAGTGACATCGGCAATCGATACGTGGGAGCAGCCCGCAGCAGCCGGAGGGACCAGGACGAGCTCACGGCAACACGGGCAGGTGCGTCTCGTCGTCAGCCACTCGTCGACGCAGGCGGCGTGGAAGGCGTGGCCGCAGCGACCCGGCCGCCGGCACCTCTCGCCGTCGCGCATCTCCTCCAGGCATATGCCGCACCACCTGTCGCCACCGCCGCCACAGTAGGTGAACCACGGTAGCATCTGCAGCTCGTCTGGCGTTAAACCGTCCTCATTGTCGCCGCCTTCGTCGTCGTCGTCTTCGTCACTATAATCTGTGTACCAGGCATCAGACTCGTAAGAGTCATCGACGTCGTCGATGTAGGTGTCGTCGTCCTCCCCGACGGCGCACCAGGGGAGGAGCAACAGCGAGACTCCAGCGACGGCGCCGGTGAAAAGTAACAAGGGAGAACGGCATCTTCCGGGCACGCACGAGCGCACGGCGATGGCCGAACACGAAGAGGAGGATCAGTTTACGTGTCGCGAAGGCGAAATCTGCATCGTGATCGGATTTATTGGTTAGCAACTTAGCATTATCCGATCAAAACAGGAGCAGACCACGAAGAGGGGTTGCGAATCAGAAGGGAAGAAGGATAGGGAGGAGGAGAAAGGAACGGGAATATGTTGAGTTCTCACGATAACGACGGCCCATATACGCTTAGATGGGCCTACGGTTGTAGGGCCCTTTCATTATCTTCCTCACGAGCGGAGCAAAGCAACGCGACGCCCGGCGCCGGGCGGCCCAGCTGCATGCGTGCCGCGCGCGCGGCTGCGGCCTCTGCGGGGCTCTCGCGGACGGCTCGCGCGGTAGCGTACGCGCGTCCCGGCTACCTGCCGCTTTTTGCGCGCGCGCGGTCAGATCGAATCGAGTCGCGTCGCAAACCTGTGTGCCGGGTTGGTGCCGTGGCGGTGAGGTGGTGACCGTACGTTTCGCGCGAGCGGCCGAGAACCGCAGACTCCTGCGCGGGAGGGAGCGTGCACCATCGGGATCGCCGGATCGGAGTTTCACGGGAAAAACACGCACGAGAAGCGGTGGGCAAGCGATCGAACTCCGAGGGAGAAGAAAACGGTCTTGAGTCCCACAAGCGATCTCTAAGACTCTTTAACAGTTTTTAAAATTGTCAGTTTGTTGACCCCGTTTGAGCACGTGAAGAACAGAGGATGCATGGCACTTCCGATCGACCTGACGTTGCAAAAGGCACTTTGACAAATCGTGTCCGGAAATAGTAACGTACATGGGTTTTTTCTGTGTCAGTTTTGTCTTGCCCGTGCACCAAAACACAAGAGTTACGCACGGGGTATTCTATTGTGTACTCCTAGAGAATCAGATAAGACCCCAACTCAAGGTGAATTAACCATCACCCGCTTCCTTATGATAAAATAAAAAAGGATATATGTAACTAGCTAGTTGTCGAACATCATCATCATCTCGTGCAGTCGGCCCTAAGATGTGCAACAAGAAAGGGATTACCGGAGGACGCTGGTTCTCTATGCATCATTTCGGGCTCTAAGCATTTGTTAGTTGAGCTTTTTTAAGACTTCGTTAGTTCAGTCAGTCATCATATGGTGTAACTCCTTAATCCATGTAACCTGATCAATCGAACGCTTCCTTCTCAACCCTGTTTCTCACATTGTACTTTTAAGCTACAGTTTTGTTCGTGGCCATATAAGCTTTGGGTGGACTGACTTAATCTTCCATTGATTACCTAGAAAAAACCATATCAAAAAAACCATCTGGAGCATGTTTGGTTTGGACATAATTTTGTCATGCTATATCTTAGGTTTCTAATTAAACTTTTGCTAACTTGTGACGCTCGTTTTCTCCGCCACATTTTTTTATGGCGTGCTGCACTTTGCCAAAATTCACGTGACAAACTTCGATGTGAACCAAATAGCTCAAAATAATGCGGAATAGGCGTGACCAGCAACAAAAAAAAAAGGTAAAACACTTGTATGTTCAAATGGCTGACGTTGTAGAACGCATGCAATGAAATCTTAAATTCTAAAATCAATAATAAATGCAAAATATTATTATTTGATAAAAAAAATACAATTAATAGTTTGTTGTAAGAGTATGTCATGCTCATGCAGATATAATATTATATCATCTTAAAAAAACCATAATCAAACACGAAGAAGAATATGTACAGAGAGAATGCATCCGTATGTGCGTGAGTGTGATGATACACATGTAGTGATGCATCTGTGCGTTTATGCCGTGTAATTGGAAAAAAAATAAACAAAAAGTCATTAAATGAATGCCTTTTTTCTGAACAAAGAAAAAGAATGCTTGGAATGGTAGCTTATCCGGTGATCCTACTCAATGTAGTCATCCCGTATTAACCTTTTTCTGCAAAAGTCCATGAGAGCCCCAGGTTGTCCAGCGAACCAGGTGTGCTGACCAGACGGTATGGCCCACCGTTCAGTGAGAGGAGAAAGGACAAAAAGAGCAGCAACCCTCACTCCGCACGCTCACTCGCCGCTACTTATCCCGCGGGTCACGGCGTGGTCGCGCTCTGGCCTGGCCCCGCTGCCATTCGATCTCTCCCTGCTCCTCCACTCCTCCTCGTACAGAGGGAAGAGGGCGGCGCTGCCGCCCCGGCGAAAGCGAGGGACATGGGCCGGCGAAAGTTCCGGCTCTCCTACATGATGCCCAACGCGTGGTTCTACAAGCTCCGCGACATGCGCGCGCGGGGAGGCCGCGGCGGCGGCGGTGCAACTGCAATGCAGCCGCCGCTGTCGTCGTCCCCGTCGTCGTCTTTGATGAGGGGGAGCAGGGCGGCGCAGCAGGCGGGGACGCCGAGGCTGGGGCCCTCGTCATCGTCGTCGCTGCCGCACAGGGCGTCGTACTACTACACCACGAGGGACAGGGAGGTCGACCCGCCGCCGCGGCCGAGGGGCGTGAATGATCGGTTCTCTTCCCTGACGCTGTCGCCACCGACGTCGCCGACGAAGAGCCGCAGGAGGCGGCACAGGGTTGGGCATGTTAGGCTGGGTTCGACGGAGACGGGTGGCGGCGAGCTCGTACTAGCGCCGCCCGATGACCACGACGGCTGCCGCCACCAGGGGCCGCCCGTGGTCGATGCATCCGGCAGCTCCCGGCGCCGTCGCGACATGTTCATCGGGAGAGATGGCGGCCGGGGCAGGGAGTTCCGGCGCCCGACGACGGTGGACAGTCCTGAGGAGGACGCCGTCGATGTCAAGGTGATCACGTCGGACGCGGACATAATCATCGACCTCGGCGCTGACGACGACGACACGCCGGAGAGGGTGCTCCGGCCTATCGTGACCAGGTCGGCGAGGAGGGAATTCGACTGCTGCGAGCCGGCGGAGGTGAAGCACGTCGACCTCGCCGAGCTGATGACGCCGAGAGCGAGCTCTGCGTCCTCGGAGCAGAGCATCAGCACGGGCAAGCCGAGGCGTTCGTCCGTGTCGTCTCGTCGCCGCCTCAAGACGCGCACCAACAGCCCGCGCCTCGCCGCCTGCAGGAAAGGCAAGCCGACGGCGCGGACAACGATGCCACCGCCGTCGCAGCCGCCGCTCGCGCACAGCTTCGCGGTGGTGAAGACGTCGTCGGACCCGAGGAGGGACTTCCTCGAGTCCATGGAGGAGATGATCGCCGAGAACGGCATCCGCGACGCCGGCGACCTGGAGGACCTCCTCGCCTGCTACCTTTCCCTCAACTCCGGTGAATACCATGACCTCATCGTCGAGGTGTTCGAGCATGTCTGGGCCGGCCTCGGCGCTGCCAGTGGCGTCACGCCATGAGAAAACGCCAAGAGGTCATCAGTTCATCACTCACCAAGCCTCCATGCCCATTGATTGCTGCTTGGTGAATCCATTCCCGCCATGAATTATAGTACTCCTAGATTAGTTGTTTGACTTCTAGCTGATGGTTAATTAGCAGCAAGAAATTCGCCAAAAATAAATAGAAACAAAATCGATCGAAAAGTTTGGTTCTTTGCTTGCTAGGTGAATTGCCTGATTCTCCTCGCCTGTCAGTTTGCTTTCTTCAGTGTCACTCCTGTGAAACTGTAGTAATGAGCTGCACTACACTGCATCACCGCTAGTTGATTAATACAGCTAATGATGAATCACCAGTATGTTTTCAGCTACTGCGAATCTTTTCCAAGGCTGTTCATTTTTCTGAAAAAGAAAACGAAAAGTACATTGTCTTAGCGTACGTTCTAAACATTAACTCGGAACGGCTACTTTCTCCTTATCTATGTATGTTTCCCGAACTGATAAATGATACGTTTCGTATAAAAGGGTAATTTTATCATTCATGAGAAAGTATCAGGACGTAACACATTTCTAGTGTAAAATTTGATACCTCCAGATACCAAAAGTTTTAATGTAAAATTTAGATACCTCAAAGTACTTTTTCAAGGACCATAAAATTTCTCCGTACAAAAATTTTCTATATAGATGCATTTTTTTAATTTTATAACAATTAATACTTCGATTAATCAAACATTAATGGTTTGATTTGTTTTTAGTGTCGCCCAATATCTTAGCCCAACCTCTGTTCCCAACAAAGCCTTAACCCTTGTAGATCAGCTGCTCAGGACAGTAGGCTTGAGAAAGACAAGCAAGGAACGGAATGTCTGGATCCAATCCACCGTAGCACACGTTTTAATTAACTAACCGACGTGTCGCTGTTACTTCTGACATGATAATATCCATGTGATTTGTACGGCGTCAGATAGTAATATGTCGGCGATCGAGGGTAGTGTAACCGCGTCTCGAAATCCTTGTGTTCTTGGGGATGTTGAACGCCGTATCAGGGATCTTGGTGACCAGTACAAGTCACCAGCTGTTGTTACAACTGGCTAAGCTGGGAGATGTAGTGGTAGCACGACAGGGATGCAGCTGCAGCAGCTAGCTCCTGACAAGAAAAGCCTAGCATGTAGCAAGACAAGCATCGAACAATCATGCCTCATATGCGTTTCAACTCGTACAGGGAGTAACCTGTGTAGCAATGGAGATGCCACTACTGACTAGGAGTAGTAATTTGCTTAGCTAATGCTGGCCAAGTAGGAGCAATTCAGCTCTAATCATTTGAGAAGATCATAGCTGTGATTGTCCTCATGGTTAGTATATGAACTGATGATCGAGATGCCATTTCATACTGATCAAAACATAGGGACCCAAGGCGACAAAGGAGCATTGGTGAAAAACTGAAAGATTCTTTTTCTTTTGTGTGGTCAGAAACATGGGGTGATACTCCTTGAATGGTACAAGGAGTAGCCCCTTGTCGAGACACTGGAGTAAGCAAGACGAGGCCGATTTTGGAAGCCCAGCGGTTGCTGATCCACTGGCAATGCTGGCTGCAGCATAAGAACGGTAAGTCAGTAACTAACTCAAGATTTGTGCAACTGCCTCGCATAATTGGTAGACCCTGAAGGTTTCAGGCTGAAATTACCCAATCCAATTCATTCATACTACACCAATTGACCGTTGGTGTTTGGCTGTAAAGTACTCCTCCTGTTTAGCTGGTCTCCCCAGCCCTGAATCGCTGTAAAAACTATTTAGCTTTCTTTAAAAGCTGGGCCACCCAGGCCTTCTATCCAAGAAAAAAAAACAATTGACCGTTGAAGGAGCGATTTTATGGTCCTTAACAAGGTATCAGAAGACACTAAATTTTACCCCAAAAAATTGGTGTATATCAAGTGTGTAATACAATAAAAGTCAATTACATGTTTTCTTTTTCACTTCAGACATATTGCTACTGTATTAACGTATCCACAATGCAGAGGCTTGGATGTAAAAGTTTGTTGTATCTAAAAATTTCTGCAAGCTGCATGTCTCAAGGATCTCTTGACCCCTCGTGGCCCTAGCCAAATCACCCCGTCATTTCACACTGCTCCATCTTTTGTCCCGTGCTCTTGGCTGGCTCCCAGGTCAACACAAATGTACGTGCACAGGAGAAGCTATAGCCTCCTGTGATCTTCAGATACTGCACTGTGTCTGTGTCTTTCTCGCTCAGAGTGCAAGACAGCAAGGGATCAGCTGCTCATGCAGGTCACTGTTGGCCGAAGCTTCCATGGAGAGGTCACAGGGTGAAAGGATCGCGGGTCGATTCGGCGGTGACAACCGCGCAGCGATCTGTCTCCCGGCCCTTGACAAAAAACATGCAGCAAAAGTTCAGAAAAAAGGTGTCCTGTCTGACCGTCTCAGCATGTGTACGTGGTCATACATACACGGTCAAATTTGATGGTTTCTTCGCTTTTTGTTTTGGGTTTTTGCAATTCCGCAGGTGGTTGGTATAGCACAATGTCAATCACTACTTGTATCTAGCGTTTCTAGCGTCAGGATTCAGGAATCGCCTCCTTGTGTTGTGTGTGTATCGTGACAAGAGCAAAGGTGTGTGATATATTTGTATCACGAGTTCACTGTGCTTTCCGGGATGTTTTTTGTAAGTGCAGTGCTGCTCGGCGAGCAGTGACTAGACGAGCCAAACCTAACACTGGGATATCATGTCGATGAGCAGAGAACCGGTGATGTGGAAGAAGACATGGAGCAGGTGTAGAGAGAGAAAGGTAGCGAAACACGAACCCTTACCAACGTGGCAACATCGGTTCTTTGCTGAAAACTTGATAATTGAACCCTTTTAAAAAACTTATTTTTAAAATGGGATGCGCCAAAAACTTGTTTTTAAAAATAAACCACGATGTTAGCGTCAAGTTGGATGACACTGTGAACCAATATCTAAGTGTCGGTATGATTGGCACTGACCTTCTTGCTGCCGTGGCACTGGATTCGAGCTAGCTGACCGACTTGACAGGTGGTCATTGCCAAATGTTTTAGCACTGAACTCCCAACCTCATCGCCTATAGGCATGGCGTTAAGATAGAGGGCTTAAGCAAGATTTCTGAATCTCGACAATGTCACGGTGGTGCTGGAGTCGATGAGATTCAAGAACAACGGCAGTAGCGTGGAATAGCGAGGAATCAGTGGCGGCGTTAGATTCCAACGGAGTTGGAATTCGAGGTGACGGTGGCGCCACAGGATCTGAGCGTCGCCATTGCTGTCGAGCTCCTGATCAAGTCCCCTACTTCGGCACCATGCCTATTCGCGCTAAGCTTGGGTGGTCAGCATCTGAACATTTGGCGTTGACCACCTGCCAAGTCGGTCGGCCCGCCAGCTCGGACCCGGTGTCACCGTGCTGAAATGTTGGCGCTCAACGTCACAGTTTAGTTTTGAAATTAAATTTGCAGGGGTTCTTTGCTTGGACGCTGCAAAAGAAACGAAATAAAGAAAGGTGACAACGGAAAGAAAACAAAGACAGGAGTGAAGCAAAGATGGCCTCTGAAGTGATTCCGATGATTAGGAGCAGGGAAGCCACACGGCGAGAGGGGATACGTGCGATGTGGCCGTCCGGCTGGGGAAAGTGTTTTCATATTGAGAAGATATTCTTTGTTTTATACATGTTATCTAAATAATTATCAAAAAAAATTTTAAAAAATTAATAAGATAAATTAATATGAAATATATCACTTCACAAATATATAAATTGAAATTCAATTTTTACAAGTTGTAACGAAAATAACAAATATAATTGCGATTGTACAACAACTATTTTCAGTTTAATTTGCTCTTTTTTTATAACTTATAAAAGTCAAATTTGATCTTACATGTTTATAGAATTATATATTTTATATTAATTTATGTTGTCAATTTTTTTCAAACTTTTTAATAACTATTTACAGGATATAAAAAAACGAAAGAATGTTATCTCAGGAAATGAAAATCCACTTTCATCCGGCTGTTTTGCATCAGATCCAGCAAGAGTTGGCTCGCTGTTGGTCCACCGCTGGTCCTCGGTCCCAAGCCGCGTCTACCGTGCTCGACGGAGCACGCGACACCGGCCCGGTGACGGCGAGGCGGCTAACCACCCACCCACCTCGCCGGTGTAAGGTGAATTTTACTTGTCCGAGCAGTTGATGTGACGACGGCAGCAGCGCGATCTCCCGTTTTGTCTTGCGGCGACAGTGCAAGACGGCGCAACGCTACAAGCTGCTGCTACTGCTGCACGCGACTGTACGGGGAGAGGACGACAGCGCGGCGCCATGTCGCGCAGATTTGGCGACGCAATTAGCTATTTTCTCCGGATGCATGACTTGACCGCTCATGACCCTGTTTGGCTAGTACTCGGTATTTGA
Source organism: Oryza officinalis (assembly GCA_008326285.1). NCBI lineage: Eukaryota > Viridiplantae > Streptophyta > Magnoliopsida > Poales > Poaceae > Oryza > Oryza officinalis. The sequence goes on from BDMV01000005.1 coordinate 35,987,758, forward strand.
TTCTTGCCATGCTGCCAAAGTTCAACGGAAAATAGGCTGGCTGGCAAGCAAGCTGGCTTATCAAAATCGACTGATGAACGAAAACAGATCCCAGCAGTTCCGCCGATGACGGCGATTACCGCTCAACTATTGATGCAATCCGAATGGAACTCAAGCAAATTTAGACCATAATAATCAGATTGAACTGATTCGAACTTGTCAGGTTCACAAGCCTGAGATGATCATGTGAATGTCGGATTGTCAACAGTAATGAAAGCGGATTGCACACAAGACACCAGATACGAACCGAGCAACTATCAATTGGAACAATGTCGAACTGACCAATTCAGCGAGCACTGCACAATGGCCAGGAAACTTGCATATCACAGGTTTTAACTCGATAGTAATAATGTAGCCCCAAGAAAGCAGCATATTAATAGCTTTGGATTTTGGAAAAAAACATAACTAGCAAAAAAAAGCAACAAAAACAGTCTAAAGTTGATAAAAAACACAGGCAAAAAATTCAGACTTCCATTGTCACACTGCCAATCGCAAAGTACAAGGTAGTTCCAAGAAAGACTTCAACCTCATGAAAGACCATAGGGATGATATCCATGGCACCATTAACAGGATATGATATAGAGTAGCAAAGTAGCGACTACGGCTGTTTAGGTGCGAGCAACATTCGGGGGGCCACCAGGTCCAGCAGCAGCGGGGGCACCAGGACCACCAGCACCACCAGGGCGAGGTCCAGTAGGCCTATCCTCCTGAACAAAGAGTAGCCATCACAGATCAGCGACCAATTATCATGTCTTACTAAAAAAGACAGACTTGCACAGACAACGACAAGTATATAATAGCAGTCTGGTAGGAAGATCAATGAAGAGAATTGAGCAAGACTACATGCAACAATACAACCCTTCATACTCACGGACTGGGTTACTACATGAAGTCAACAAAACATGGATCATGTACAAGCACTTGATGAAAAGAGCAAAATTCTCATAAACCATTAATGTTGCTACAAGGGACGAAAGGCTCAATCATATTCACATTTCCCATCCTTAATGATCAGCTAAAAATAGAGTTATTAGCCAACAAAGTGAACAAAATGGATGTAACTATGGGGACCTGTTCATTCCTTAGGCACAATGCAATAGCCATCAGGGCAGACAACGTCCCCGAGTTTTAACATGACGTGCATATAAACAGGAGGTCCAACGAAAAATGTATAAAACATGCAAATGCAACATGCAAATAAATGTTATGAAACTAATCGATTTAATACTATAGCTAAATGCAATGGTGAAACAAACTATCTAGGAGTACCTCATTGATCAGTAAAATTTAATATTGTTCAAGAGCAACGTATATCGTTTCCCATTCTCAATGATCAGCTAAAGACATCACTATGAGCTGACAAAGTGAACTAAATTGTGATAAATACTGGGACTTGTTCATCCCACAGGCACTGTATAATCGCAATCGGGACAACATAGAAGTCAAAAGACACAATTCCATAATCCAATAAATAACACCATACTGGATATAGCTATGTATTGAACATCATAATAAAGCATACAAAAACTATGTAAGAAGTAATTCCGAGCAGCAAACCATATTCTGTTCATTACACTCTCCCAATCATGATTATCATTTAAATGTACACCAATACCAGCTGATAAGTTGAATTGAGACAAGAAACATTGCTCTAGTATGTAGTATTTCCCATTCTCAATGATCAGCTAAAAATATGACAATTAGCTGACAAAGTGAATAAAATGGTGTAAATCTTGGGACCTGTTCATCCCACAGGCACTGTGATTGCCATCGGGGCAACGTAAAAGTCCCATGTGAAAATCTGATGCTCCGCTAAACCTAGTACTGGGGAAAAAGAGCTACAACGAGTACAAAGATAATTGCATATAAGAGAATAAACAGGTCAGCACAGCACATTACAACTAAAACTAATTCTGTCATTACCACTAAGACATTATCATAAACGATAAATTTAATTAATAGAAGTAAATGCTAAAGATCTATCCATCCCACAGGCGCTAAATAATACTCATCAAGACGCCCAAAACAATGTTAGCAAGCATAATGAGTATACTGATAAGTAGAATTTCTTCAGCAATTTGCTTCTACACGAAAAATAGATTTGGCAAAATAGGAGCAAAGGATTAAAAGGTCATACCCTGCGCCTGAACCTCTCCGGCGGCCTGCGGTCCCTGCGGTTCTCGCGGGAGCGGACACGGACGATGTGGGCGTGGATGGCGCAGGAGACGCAGTGATGGACCTTGGCATACAGCTTCGGGAGGACGTACCCTGAACGAAAACAAGATGTTTTTTTGGCTCAACGAATAGTTCAATCCATACACAGATTTCGGACAAAGAGACTGCTAGTAGCAAGATTGGTTACCGTCATGGACGCACGCCTCCTGGACGTCCCTGATGGCCGCCTGCTCGACGATGTTCCTCACCTGGAACCTCTTGATGGCCTTGTCCTGCGACGGCGACGACCCAAGAACCAACGAATCAGCCAAGCCGAACCGCAGATTTCGCGCATCAGCTACACGCGGAAGGATGATAATCTACAAGAGGATCTCGATGTACGCACCTTGGGGCAGCACTTGGCGCAGTTGGAGCAGCGGATGTACTTGACATGGCCGCGCCCATGCTTGTTGCGGCCGCCGTTCCTGCGCTTGAAGGTCTGCGATGGAAATGAGGAAACCAATCAGAAGGGGTTTACCGGGAGATTGAGCGGAGAAGAAGAAGACGCTGCCGCTGCCGCCGCCGCCGCCGCGCGGGCGGATCTGGAAGCGGCGAGCTCCTTACCATGGCGGACGATCGGAGGTGGCGGCGCAGGGGTTGGGTGCTCTCGTCTACTAGGGTTTGTGGCTGCCCAAGGGGGAGAGTATTTATAGGCGAAGAAGCCTGTGAGTTGGGCCTTCTCCTCTCGTGGGCTGGAGGCCCAATCTATCACTCGTTGTCGCTGAGACATTTTTCATTTCTAAATGGCCTGTCTTAATGTGGCCGAATGAGGCTTGGGCCTTGCCAAATGAGGCCTTGGGCCTGAGAGCTTGGAATATCACTTTTGCTTTCAGATAAAGGAACTTGTATTTCCTAAGTATAAATGAAGCAAGAACATACAGGAAATGATCACCTCATCGATGGATGCTATACACTGAGCAAGCTAGTACCACTTACAAAGAGAACAGCAGAACAAAACATCTAACCAAAGTGTGGACATCTCTGGAAAACTGAGAAAAAAAGGTGCATACATTTTGCAACCTTCACATCATGCACAGATGCTGTCACAAGATGCGAATAACACAAATAGCTCCCAAGCTGTGCATAAATCTATCCAGCAGGGAATTTTGCCGTGGAGCCACAATCTCATGCATGAATGCAATTCAATTTGACAATTGACATACAAACAAGTTCACAGCGACACTGCAATTTATAGAGCGTCGACTGAAGTAGTTCATATTCATCCCACATTTGTCGATACAAATTCACCTAGTTGGCAGAATACACTGAATCTTCATAAGCAGTACACCTAATCAACAATAACATCAAAACCATAGAGACTAATCATGCTGCTAGGTGATATTCTGGCATATCCCTTCTTACCAAACCTTTCACCGTTGCAATCTAAAAAGTCAAAATAAGGTGTATTTTCCTCGAACCCGAAGCTATTAATGACAGCGGCATGTATAAAGACCCGATCTGGTCCGTCATTTCCATATATTGGATAGTGTCAAAAAAAACATCCATATACTGGATCGTTTATATCATACCGGTAGATGTGGTCGAATCCATCTTCCAATCATAATAGTTGCAGCTCATCGGAAACAAGGCAATCATAACTATCTTGCACTCTTGCAGTATTCCTCCTTTGATGTTATGCTGACCAAAGCCACACGAAACTTCATCATTGATTAGGTTCATATTGCAAAATTTATAAAACTGTGAAATCTTAAACCGTTTGGCAGTAATGTTCCCCTGTGAACACGATATAAACCAAACTGTAAGTTGTGAAAACAAAATACAATACAAGATAATTCCGAAAATAGCATTTGGTAGAAGATGGCAAAAACAAATACATGAAGGCACAAGTAAAAATCAAATGCAGAAAAAACCAAGTTGGATACAGCAAGAATTTTACCTTTTAGTGTTCGAGGAAAAGTATATAGGCGACATGGCTTATTCTGAACAACCGTGTTGCAAAACTCCTCCCATGAGAGCCTACAGTCTTTCACTCCGGAAATACGGTTTGCAGTACTCAACAACATCCTCGAGCAAATATCATTGCAGCGATACTAACGCACACCCAGGGTTGACGATACCGCGGTTACCGGCCTTACCGCCGGGGTCCGGTAACCCGTACCGTGCGGTAGGATTTGATAAATTTTGACCGAATTCAAAAATTCGAAAAAAAATTGAAAAAAATCGAAAAAATACTGAAGGTTACGTTTGATTTGTAGTGTATTATGGTGAAGAAATTTATTAAAAAAAAGTAATGTAAATTCAAATTTGAGGACAAAACCAAAAGTCAATTAGGAAATAGGAAAAATTAAAAATTCAATGGGCCTAGTCATGCACTGTAAATACGGCCCATTAAGGCCCAACCGAGGAGAAAATATCTTCTTCCTCGGTTACCGTATATTTGGGCCGGTAACCGCGCGGTATCTTGCGGTTACCGTGGTCGCCTTTAGCACTTTCGGGTTGCTATAACGTGCGGTAACCGCGATCCATACCGCGATTTCTTTTTCTTTTTGAATTCAAAATTTCAAAATCAAATTTATCGTGGTTTTTGGCGGTTACTGCGGTTACCGTGCAGTAACCGCCGTACCGCAGAGGTGCGGTAACCGCCCCAAAAACGATAAAGGAACCCTTCGCACACCCTCATAAGCGTATGGAATGTTACAGTGCCCAGCAACATACTTTTCACCCTTGGGATGGGATATCATCTGTGTGCAACCATAGCAGTAGGTGAAATTCTTCCTCACCACCGAAGTGCCATCACGCTTGAGAAGCTTGCGCCCAACTGCAGCAAACAAACAACAGCTTGTTCAGAAATCAGGCAGGAGTAGTGCGTTAATCTCAATAGCTTTGCTTATCTCAAAAGAGACAGAAGCATAGTATTTTAAGTTTGGCATCCAGTATTAAGATTATGTAGAATTATTTCATATGCGTAGAACTTTTGTCATAACTTCCTACAATAAGCAAGCTGCCAACATGCGCAATACTATCAAATACAGTACTTGATAAATATGCAACATTAAAACATGACAAATCATTTCAACGAGGATAAACAAAAAAAATAAAGAAAACATCCTTGCTCCTACATTAGTTTACAGATATCAATAATAGATGTCACTTGTGTGGATGTAAGTGCTCAGTGTTCATACATGTAACAATTTACATTACAGTAAGGGGGATATATCATATACGAAATAAAACTTGAGGAATAAATATAAATGAGGCAGGTACAAATTAGCGCGTGTTTGGTTTGAGGAACCAAGATGATTATTTTGGTATCAACGCATTTATCACTATCACTTATCAGCCCCCGACCACAAGAAAAATATCCAACATGTCAGCTGAGATTTCCAAGTTAACCAAAATAATATATTCAATTAAATGTTACCTTAAGATTTGCTAGGACAACCACCTAGATTAGTTGGCCTCCAAAACCAGAAGTCATAAACAAATCCACCAAGAACAAAAAAAAATGCTAACCACTAAGAACCAACCACATTAATATTGCATACAAGATAGACTTAGTGTTTTATTTATGTTCATATTAGATTTACTTTTACAGAGAAACTGTTAATCTTCACCTGATAAGCAGGAAAACTCACCCATAGAATCAGGACCCAATGGCTCACAGCAAGTCACAGCAAATCCTCTCGGAACCAGCCTTCTGCCAGCGACGGAAGGTTCTACCTGTGAATCCTCCACCAGCCTTCTGCCAGCGACGAAAGGTTATCCTGTGAATCCTCCTTGTTGCTCGACCTTACGATGAATACGTCCCGCCTTCTCTGACAATGGTAAAGCTCTGGGAAGAAAAGTTGTTCCTGTGAACCCTCCTTGCTGACAAGGACAGATCCAGAAAAACATTTTAGAGGAGACTCATCTCCCTCTTTCTCCTTTAGCCTCCTCCCCCCTTCTCCTCTTTCTCTTCTTTTTTTTCTCTCTCCTCTTCTATCAATGGTGATCCAGCGGGGTAGGGGAGACTTGAGCCCCCCAGCACCCACGCTGAATCCACCCCTGTTTGCTGGACCTGGTAGTGAAGTTGATGTGTGTGTAAATGCAGTGTGGCTCGGGTATACCGATACAAGGCACGACATCCATGAGCTCAAACTTGACATAGGCACAAGAAATTAAGAAAGGTCATGACAAGTTGACAACACAAGTTAACGAATCCTAGATAGATAAGGCATTGTTCTTTTCTGGATCATGTGAATAAATTGCATAGCGCACCTTCCTCCTTTTGTTGTAGTGCTCCAAGGCACCCTCTGCAAACCTTTTGGATTGTGCAAGACGAACTTTTGGATTGACCCGAGGCTCGCGCAATTTCTTTATGTCGCGTGTCATTTCCCTGCACCCAATACACAAATATGAAATAGTGTCAAATCAAAATGTTGGACACAACAGATATCAAAATGAAGTCAACAAAAACCAATAACTACAAGTACCAACATGCAAATTAAAATCATGGATTTCCATTTAAATAGATGAAACAAAAAATCTTACGGAACACGTATATATCAATATATGGCATCCAAGTTGCAATCATTGTGTTTACTTTGTCAATAAGATTTAGATCGATCAGTAGCATAAAAAACTAGATTATATATCAATGCACTACCACCTTTATGCAAAGAGAAATTTTACTATCCTTAAAAAAGTATCTCAAGGTACCTACATTTTACACTAAAAGTTTTAGTACCTCAAGGTACATAGTACCTAGAGGTATCACATTTTTACACTAGAAAATACGATATCTCTCGATACCTTTTCAAGGATGATAAAATTGCCTTTATGCAAAACTGATACTACGCAGCAATTATTTGGAGATAACAGTCGAGTCTAGACTAGTTTACACTCACTTGCCAATAGACTAGATAGTACTGACAAGGGATGCACATTTGCCTGCGCATTTACCTTCCGGGAGATTCCAACACCGAGCCGCTTCTCAGCCCGGAGGAGGACGGCGACAGAGGGTGTGATCCCCGTCCGAGTTCTCCAAGTTGCAGCAGCGCACCGTACGCGTCGGCCAGTTGCTGCGCCTCTGCGACCATAAACATCGTCGCAATGGCGAGATTGCCGCCACGGCCGTGGGCTCAACCGTAGAGTAGGTTGCGTTGGTTGGTGGTGGTCGTGAGATCGGAGGGGGGACTGAGGGATAAAAAAAAGGTTCAGGAGCAGGCCAGGTTCGACTCCGACTCCGGTCCAAGTCTCCAACTGGGCCGAAACGGACCTGTGCGAACTTCCTGGAGATTTGTGTGGAAATAAGTTCACCTGATGTCCCTTAACTTTACATCGAGTCTGTCTGAGGTCTTCAATCCCCAATACCAGAAATCTCTACCCCTGAACTATTCAAAACCGTTCAAAGTTGATCCCAAGGCAGTATACACCAAATTTTCCCTTGGTTTTGCTGACATGGCATACGTCGGGCCCCATATGTCAGTGTGTCGCTGAGGCGTTATTACACGGAGAAGGCTCTCCTGGTACAGCAAGAAGCGAAGAGAATCGTCGTCCCTCCGAGTTGTCTTCCTGGCATGCAATGGAGGCCACCGTCCAGAGACTGTCGGAGTCGGGGTCATAAACATGAGCCTTGTGTGCCATGGTCGCAACAAGGAGCTTCCTCTTCTCTCCCGACCTAGAGGCACTACCGTCCTCTTCAAGGTACCTGAGCGAGACAACAAACCACGATGACGTCAGGCGAGCAGCCATGACCTGCCCCGCCGACGTAGACAGGTCGACACGATAGTCCAGCGACCAGCTCACGATGTCGTAGTCCTGCAGCTTCCATATCTCAAACAGCAAGCCCGTCGAGCCCCGCGAGCGTTTTCATGATCGGCATAGCCACTTCCTCGCCGCTCTCCGACCTTATGCCTTTGGCTTTCCACAGACTGCCGTCGTGTGGGTGGTCCCCGTTCTCATCGACCAGGACGATGTCGACCGTTGAGAAAGGCGGCTGGCGAACATGGCGGAAGGACTCGTCAGCAAGCAAGAAGGAGATGATGTCATGGGGCTTCTCGAGGTAGTCTATCCTAAAACTCCAATGGAGGCACTCATCCGCGAACACCGGCTGCACATGCAGCACATCTCTATCGATGTTGGTAGTGGCGGCGTCATCGGTGAAGCCGTCGAACGAGTAATCATGGTTGGCTGACCCTCCTGAATCCAAGTGCTTGCGCAAGGAAGTGGGGCAGAAGGGACGGGAGGGACGAAGCTAGCACGCAAGGTGATCGGTGGCATAGCTAGCTGGAAGCCTGAAACCCAGGCCTGCCGGAGACGGGTGGACAGGTCTTAGGGGCTAGCTAGAGACTGGATCTGGGGATCGAGGGAGCCTATAGCGGGAGATGGCACACGGGACGACCAGCTCCCAGAACTGAGCGTAGGGCAAGCGGGTAGCCAGAACTGGCCGTAAGGGAGCATGGTGGCAAGCACTGGCGGTGTCAGCGAACCAATCGGTGAGAGCTAGGCCCGGTTGCCAGCACCACAGTCAAAAGAGGTGGCAGCGGCTGGCGCGAACTAGGGTACCATAGCATGCTCCGTGCTAGCGAGGACGTCACTTGGGTTGTTAGGCGGCCTCGCGTGGATTTGCTGCTAAGTCCATTTATTACAGGGAAAATTAAAGAGTTGCCTCAATTAACGACCACCTACCAGGAATATTAACGATGAGCAATTACCTGGTCGTCAGTTAGGCAATTACCTGCTATGACCGTCATTTTTGTACCCTTGGTCGTTAATATTGCAGTTTGTAGTAGTGAACGGCGGGAGGTGCAGAATCTCACCTGTGGTAGGGTTGCACACAGTAGCCTTCACACGGCCTGTGGACCAGGATGAGGCCACGGCAGGGCTTGGAGCCGATCACCTCGGACAATCGAAGCAATTAGTGAGCCATGGCAAAGTCCGTCTACTGATCCCTCTTCTTATTCGGAAGGTCACCATTTGTGTAGGTGTAGGCTCGAGGAACGCTAACTTGGTGGCGGCGAGAGCGTGGTGTCTGTCCTGGAAGCCGGGTGATGAGATGTTGGCGTTTCAGGAGCAGCAGGCATAGCGGAGCCTCGCGAGAGACCTCTCCGGTAGGCGCAGGAGCATTGACATCTGGGGCCCGACGTATGTCACATCAACGAAACCAAGGAAAAAAATTGTCTATATTGTCTTGGGACCAACTTTGAACGGTTTTAAATATTTGAGGGCTAGAAATTTCTGGTATTGGGAATTGGAGATCTCAGACAAAGTCGACGTAAAGTTGAGGGATGTCAGATGAACTTATTCCATTTGTGTGTAGCCACGTGGCCTTAAGAAGCTCAATTAGATTTTTCCCGTCTAATGGGTCTCCCACGACGAGTCCACTCGAGGATATGGGCCTGAGAGCTTTTCCAAGGTCCAGTCATGTTTGATATCCGGAAGTATCACCCGGTCACCACTCACCAACCATGCATGCAAGGTGCACGACGCAAAGACGTTACTCCTTGCTCCTCTTTCCAGCGAATCCAACAATGAGTTAGGGAACGGTTCCGCGTCTCTGTCAACGATGTGTCACGCTCGCCTCTCAGTCTCAGGTCAGGACCAGACCAAACGTTGCCGCTGGAGACTGGTGAGCCACGCCAAAACCGCCCGCGCGCGCCCTCTGCCCCGGTAGTCGTCGTCGCGACGTCGCGCGTACCTAGCGGCGGCGAGCGATCGAGCTGACGAAGTGACCAGGTGTGTGTCCGTGTGTGCCGTCGTACGTGATGCTGTTGATGCTTCTCCCTAAGCTGGTGACGAGCTCCGCGTCGTCGTCGTCGTCGCTCGCCAGCTGCTACGTACGCTCCGCCGCGCGCACGCGAGCTAGCTCAAGCTGAGAGCGGTCGCCGCGGCGGACATACGTACGTACGTGCCCGACAGGAGACAAAAGCGGTAAAGCGCCGGAGTCCGAGCACTGCACGGCACCGACTAACAACAGCAGCACACAGCACTCTCCAGTCTCCACCGCCACCTTCACTGCACGCAGCCACGACGCCCAGAGCTTCAAAAAAGTTTGCACGGGAGCAAAGCAGCATTAGCCGTTTAGCTAGCTGTTCATCAAACTGCTAAAAACCATCGAAGAACAGGGTCAAGCGTGTGGACGCAAGCAAAGGATAATCACAAGCTTATCGTTCACAACTTCAGGCACGACAACCGACAATGCTCGTGGCTGCAGAAAGGCACGACAAGCATGCCCCCACGAACATCGCCCAGTGCCCATCCATCCCATGTGACGAGAAGATACGGCCGGGGGATTAAGTACGCATCAATTAAATCCCTCACAAAGGAATAAGTACACCTTAATTGATTACTCCTCCATTACAGCCAAACAAACAGGAACAGAGAAATGTCACCAGTCCAACACCCTCTGCTATAGGAGAAGCTACAGCCGCTAGCTACGACAAAGTACAACATCAATAGTCCCCTTGATAAATAAAACACGGCCTTGCGGTTTTTAATTCCGTTGCAAGGCCATCACTCCAGTACAAGAAAACGCTCAAAAGTAGAAATTTAATCAATACAATTATTGATTTTTCTTCAAGTACTAGCTTAGTACTCCCCTTTACTACTACCACTACACTTGATGGTGGACCGGTCCAGTCATTATTGGACGAAATCCAGAGAAGGAAACGTCTAAGCGGGTGCTAATTAGCAGCCTCAGCATAGCCCAAAACCTCTCCTCCACTATAACGAAGAGGCTTCTTTCTCTTGGCGCAAAATAAATAATCTCTCGAGGAAGAAAGACGACGACGAGGACGAAGACGAAGACGAAGAAGGACACCGTGCTATTATATGTCGGCGGCGGCTAGAATTGGCCGCCCTCGAAGGTCTGGCCGAACTGCCAGCCGGGGTGGGCAACGTTGTTGCTGGTGACGGTGCGGCCGTCGCTGGCGGTGACCTGGAAGGAGAGGCTCTGGCCGTCGAGGAACGTGTTGCTCTGCCAGTTCTGGCCCCAGTTCCGCGACATGGGCTGCCACCCGGTGCGCGACCCCTTGATGGAGACGGAGCGGACGTCGCCGGCGCCGGCCACGTTGGTCACCAGCACCAGGTTGAAGTAGGAGTGCCCGTTCACGGTGAACCGGATCCCACCCTTCTTCACGCACGGCACCCTGCAGCAAAAGATCACACGAGACCGCGCGGTTAATACGTGCGGTGAATCCGACCGAATCGGTGTGAGGCGGTACGTGTCAGGGGTTACGCTGGCACGACGCAGCATATGCACATGCGTAGCCACTGTGGCGCAGTTGCAGCAGCGGGGCTATCCGCATATGCAATGCAACGTATCAAATCTGCAGGCTGGTCCCAGCGAAACTAATGGTCATCACAGGCAGCGAGCGTAATGTGGGGCCCGGCGTAAAGTTGAAACCGACCGACGTCGCGTGTTAATTGATCCGGCCGATCGTGCCAGGACGTGGCGTTAGTACAGGACTAAAGTCGCAAACCATAATTGACTACTAGTAGTAGGTTTTAACGTGGTTTACATGGATGTAGGAGACGGGCACGATGGAGAAAAATCTGACCTGCGGAAGGAGACGGGGACGATGCCGGCGCGGTACTGGGCGATGTGGAGGAAGGCTGGCTCGGCCATGTCGAAGTGAGGGCGGGGCGGGTTGCACCAGCCGCCGTCGTCGCTGGGGAGGCCGTAGTTGGGCGGGCAGAAGTTGGTGGCCGTCACGGTGATGGAGCCCGGCAGGCACCACCTCCCGTCGTTGTCGCACCGCAGCTCGTAGCACGACCCGCACGCCGCGCCGTCGTTGAACAGCGCCGTGCTCAGCGCCGCCGTGTTCGTCCCGTACCCTTGGCTGTACAGGTTGCCGTAACCGCAAGCCCCGCCTGCAATGACGGAAAAGATATATATCATCTCGCCATTCTGCCTCGCCGTAGAAGAACTACAGTAACATGCTGCATTGGCCGGTTACTCACCCATGGTGCCGGAAGCATCGCCGCCGCCGTAGAACGTGGCGTGGGCGCTCTGCCACCCGCCGTACCCGGCGGCGGAGGCTTGCCGTGCCAAGAAGAGGAGGAAGAGAACGCCGGCGATCGCCATTGCTGGTTCCCTAGTCTAAACGCTTGTGTCGAGAGCGATGGTATCTAAACGCTAGCTAGACTCGCTCACTTGAAGCGGAGGTTGGCAGTGAAGAGGTTGGCCCTCCCGGCCGAAGGTATTTATAGCCAGCAAGGCAAAAGCCGATGGCTAAAGCTATAGCTAGTGCCGGTGGCGGTTGGATACTCTATAGCCTCAATGGATGCTCGTCTCGGCGCCGTGCACATTTTTTCCTCCTCGCCGATTTGGTGAGAGAAAGTAAAAAGCTATACTAGTAGGAGAAGTAGCCAGCCAGCTCTCCTGCGAGTGCGAGTGGCCACGGCCGGCCACGGTGTCCACCGGCAGTTAATACATACAAATCAGGCGCACATGCGAGTGTCCTCCCCGCACCGGCGCGGCCTCGGGCGCGCGCACGTAGTACGTAACAGAGCCACCAACTGCTTGGTGAAGTGGCGCGCGTGCGGGGGCCCCGCCTCGCTCCAACCCCCCCACATGGCTCTCGCTAGCCGGCCCCGGCCCGGCTCGCTACTGGCGCAGCGGGAGCGGCGCGTGTGGACCAGGCAGATGGGGGCGCGGCGCCGGTGCGCGGGGCGGACGTGCGGTGCGCGGCGCGGGCGGCTCGATCGCTCGGTGGTGTGGCGTCGCGGCGCACGGCCGCGCGGCATGGGCTGGTGTCCGGTGGTGGGCGAGTACTACCGCCCGCGACGTGATATGCTGCCTGATAACGACGTGATCGGCATCCACGGGCGCGGGTGCACGTGCATGTCGATTCCGGCTTGGTCGCATTGTTGAAGTACTCCTCCTCCACTGCCTGTGCTTGTGTTTAGTGGGCGGCAGCGATGCTGCGATGACCATCTCTGATCAGTGTTAGTTATCTTGGATCGCTAGGAGCCGATCTAGGAGTTGTTCTCTAGATTGTAGACGAAACGGGAAAAAGAGAGAGAGAGATGGAGCCCGATACCTTCACTCTGCTTGGAGCTTGACGCAGCCATGGCGACGGTGTGGATGGCGGCGGCGGCGGTGAGCGATTTCCCCTCACTTCAGCGCGCTCCCGGATCGGATGGGTTTAGGGTTTTGTAGGGAGCCCGTGTGCACGACGACGAACGTTGGTTCGTGTGCGCCGGCGGCTCTCCTTCTTTTATATGTGCGCTGCGTGAGAGGAGGCCCACAGCCATGATAGGCTTGCGCCCCCGATCAGGACGCGTAGGCGGAGTGGGAACCGGTTCTCCCGAGTTTCCCGGGGATCGCAACTAACAATCAGCTGATTGCCATCTCTTTTCTACGTACTAGAGTGAAGTGGTGAACTAGGTTGCGTTAGCTGATGACAGAATAAGCTTGCAGTCCTCTGGAGTGGACAGCCTGAAAACTCTGCCAGTGTCAACGACCGTTAATTAAGCTGAGACGAGTTGATTATCCCTACAAAGAGAAGCGTGCTTTTGTCGGGGCACAAACGCACATCACTACATCAGATCACCACATGAAAGGTTAAGCTAACCCCACGCACGGAAGGAATAATCCTTCTCAAGCTAGGGCAGATGGACAAGTATTAAGGAGGCTAGTATTAATACTGCTTTACATTACTAGCTTCTTCAGGCCTTCAATGATCAGGTGCAAGTTTTAAGGTGGATAAGGTGTGAAATGGGCAAAACCTGCCCTGTTGGCTCCTGTCCATCTCTGAAGCATGCAACTAGGAGAAAGATTGGACGGAGACGCCGCACATGGACACACACGCTCACATGCGCCGAACATGGCTACGATCGTGTAGGCTGTATATAAATCCAACAGCATTCAAACAAAGCTGCTCCCTAGCATATGCATCCATGCACAAGTCCAAGTTTGTAAACTTCAAAAACATCATCTTTACCGATCACGTAGAGCCGTGCGTTGTTGACCTTTTTTGTGCAATCGGGAAGTTTTGATTTTTCCCTTGCAAAAAGGCCTAGGCTTTGTGTCAAGCTACTAGCTACGTACCTGAGCTGCTCCCTCCTCTTTGGTTTCAGCGAAAGCAACAGTTCTCCGGACTAGCATTTGGTGATGGCCCCCATGCCATGTTAGCCGCACATGGCGTGGCCGCCGCCTGCCATTACGGTTAATCTCCTGTCACTAACCTGATCACCTCCCTCTTGGACCCGTCCTGCGTGCTCTGGTCTGAACAGCTCTGAGTTTGATCCATGCTGAATTGTGGTGCCCCTGCAATCCCTACACACCCCAAGTTGTTGCCTAGCATCATCACTGCTACAAAAATGGTGGTTCAGATTACTTCAGACATAGTATATCATATCCCCGATCATTGATCAAATATTACCACTTCACATGTACAGATTCATAGCTAGAATTCCTTACGATCAGGGGGCAGGGGGCAGAGGGAGTACCTTACAGCCAAAACGACTCAATGTGAAAACAGAACTGCAGTAACTTTCAGTTAGCGTTGGTATAGTAGACGAGTGGAGCAGTTTTCTGAAAGTTCAGAAAGGTTGCAGATTTCAGCATAACCACTCACAGATAACCATCCGGTTGTCATGTGATAATTTGCCACTGCGAGTAGGGACAGAGCACGTAACAGTGTCGTGGATCTGCTCGCCCCTGTTCCCGGTGAATGCAGACCGCATGAACAAGTGACAAGGACGCCTCTGGGGAGAGCCGTGTGTGTGTG